>JAHWFP010209049.1:0-22434 GCA_023313725.1 Lithobius niger | reverse complement strand
GAACTGGACTGCGACCTGAACGCAGCGCCTTAGACCACTCGGCCATCATTACTTCCCAACGTTATACATGTTTTAATTATAACGGTGTAATAAAGGCCAGCATATAAAAAAAAATAATATTTATATAGTTAAACAGCAGTGACAGAAAACAATTATTTGTCAGAAGTGGGATTCGAAACGATGCACAGAAGGACATGAACGGAGCTGAAATGCAGAGCCTTAGAACATCGACAATCCAGACAAAAAAAAAAAGAGCATTTTTTTTTATGTTATCACAATCAAAAAGGAAACACAGAGGCATAATAAAAAGAATATCGTTGCTGTTAACAAGCAGTTACAGAAAAAAAATTATTTGTTAAAGTAGGATTCGACCCAACTTCCCAAAAAACTGTAATGTAAATATGTGATACAAGCACGGTGCCCTAGCATAACAAAAGTTTTATTTTTTTAATGTTAACACAATCATAAAGTTAACAAAACAGGTATAATAAAAAGACTATCGTTGTTGTGAATAAAACTTTATACTCTATAATAGATACCAATAAATGCCTCGGCAATTTGGTGTGAGGAGCGAGACGGCCTAATTGAAATGCAGCACTTTCGAACATTCGACCATGCAGACTTATACAAAAAGCAGTTTTTTATTGTTATCACAATTAGAAAGAAAACATACAAGCATAATAAAAAGAACATCGTTGCTGCTAAACAAGCAGCAGTGAGAGAAAAAAGCAATTATGTATGAGAAACGAAATTCGAACCCACTCGCCGAAGAACTGTAATGTGAACAAAAGATCGTGCATTAGAACACTCGACCTTCGTAATGAACAAAAACAGCTATTTATTTTTTATTTTTATGTTGTCGCAATTATAAAGGAAACACAGAATTAATAAATAGAATATCGATCTTGTGAAATAGTAGTGAGAGAAAAAAAAATTACTCACCACACAGAACTGGACAGCGACTTAAAAACGAGACCTAAAACACTCTTTTATCCTGACATAAGAATTCTTTTTAATGTTATTTCATCAAGTAACTTACACAAATAAAAAAATTACTATCGTTATTACTAAACAGCAATGAGAAAAAACAAAGTATTTGTCAGAAGTGGATTTCAAACCCACATCTGAAAGAACTTGAACTTCTGCCTTAGGACACTCGACCAGCCTGGACTTTTTTTAATAGGTGCCTCTTATTGTGGGCAGGTCCAACTCAATCTTGCCCTAATTTTCTTTGGTCAGTTTTGGTTTTTGCGAATATATTGTCTTCTGTTCATCTTTTTGTAGTGTGCGCGGTGTATCTTGAGTCCTGCAAGTATTTTGTGAGCGGCTACGTCTTCCTGGAGGTGGTGGCTTTAATCGATGGCGGCCATTGTTTTTGTAACCATCTTGGATATCAACAAGGCACTCTGCTACTGAAAACGTACAATCGATTATCTGTGTTCGTTCTGCGGAGAACTCAAGATAGGCCGCGGACACTATAACTATTTTTGCGACGCACATTTCTTGTGACTACGGGATGAAGGCTTATGTGGCTATGGACTCTATGCCCCTCTTCCCTCCCCGGCACATAAAACAAAGAATAGCATTGTTATTAAACAGTAGTAATATAGAAAAAGGGTCAATATAACCGAAACGCAATGCCTTATTGAACTCCACCATCGTGACATATGACAGCCGTTGTTGTTTAAATTATCACAGTTATAAAGGAAACAAACACAGAACTAAGAAAAAGAAAATCTCGTTGTTCTTAAACAGCAGTAAGAGAAAAAAATACATTTGTCAGAAGTAGAATTCGAACCCACGCCCAGAAAAACAGAACTGCTACCTGAACAGAGCACATTAGATCGCGCGGCCATCCTGACATATAAATACCGTACTTTTTTTTTTTTATATCATATCATATCATAATTGCTAAACAGCAGTGCGAAAAAAAAAAAGTCTTTCGTTAGAAGCGGAATTCGAACTCCGTTTAGACGAAGTGGACTCCAACCAAAACGCAGCACCGTAGA
This sequence comes from Lithobius niger, assembly GCA_023313725.1. Taxonomy (NCBI): domain Eukaryota; kingdom Metazoa; phylum Arthropoda; class Chilopoda; order Lithobiomorpha; family Lithobiidae; genus Lithobius; species Lithobius niger. The sequence continues at coordinate 20,425 of JAHWFP010209049.1, read as the reverse complement.
CCAATCGGCCATCCTGACATGCGACACTCAATCCTTTTTTTAATATTAGTCTAATAAAGGAAATTATAAATAAGCCAGCATAATGAAAGAATATTGTAATGTTAAACATGAGTGAGAGAAAAGCACAATTATTTGTCAGAAGTGTGACTGGAAACCATGTATAGGAGAACTGGAATCGAACATAAATGCTGTGCCTTAAAACAATCAACCATCCACGAATAAAAAAATCAGTTTTATTTCAAAATGTTATCATAATTATAAAGGAACGTACAGACAAATTATCTTAGTTGTTAAATAGCAGTGAGAAAAAAAAAGCATCAATTAGTTAGAAACAGGACTAGACCCATATGTTGATAGAACTATAATGTGACCAAAGAACCGTGCCCTACACGTGACTCGACCATCGTAATGCATATGAAGTCCTGGTTTCAGGATAAAGAATATCATTGTTGTTAAACAGCATGGTGAGAAAAAAAGTTGTCAGAAGTGGGATTCGAACCCACGCCCAGAAGAACTGGACTGCGACCTGAACGCAGCGCCTTAGACCACTCGTCCATTCTGACACGTGCGAACTACTTTTTTTTAAAATTATATCAGTGTAATAAAGGAAATAAGCACGGGTGGCGCCACAGGGGGGCGGAGCGGGGGCCTCCCCCCCCCCCCCCCCCCCGGTCGGGGAGTAACCGAGATTGTCGTCGGGATTGTCGTCGGGGAACAGCCGGAAGACGAAATCTACATGACGACACAAAATTCGTACAAATTTCGGGGGGGAAAGGTCGAAATACAGATGCCGTTTTGTTTGCCAGTAGTCCTATTGTTGCTACCTCATCACCTCCATAATATTTAAAAGCTGTCTTAGTTAATGCAGAAAAGTTAACTAAATATGTATAAAGCTAAACTTGTTAAAGATTCCAGCTTGAATTCATGCTACCAATGAACTGAGCGAAAATCGTGTACAGTAAGTTGCTAAACTGAAAATTAATTGCTGCCTGACCGTCAACGCCATGATTTAACGGACATCTTAGTTATGAGACACGTTTGGGATGCCAACGCCTTACCAGTTATCTCTAAAAGGAGAAGGCCCGATTTAAAAGCCCAACGCACAACGCAAAGTATGTGAGAGGTCAAACACACCCCAAACAAACGGAGCAATAGCAGCCCAGTGGTCAAGGTCCCGGCCTCCCAACCAAGAGGACGCAAACTCAACTTCGCGTCTAACCAATACAGAACTAAAGAAAGATTCACTGTGTTCACAAATGGCCGTATACCTTTGAGGTCCGACTGTGTGTTCTTGCTATAGTTATAGCCGAAACGTCAGCTAAATTTGTACAGAAAAAGCTTTCCTTCCAAGTTTTCGTCAGTTGAAGTCTGATAACAATTAATTCCATAAAAACCGAGCAAAGAATTAAAATTGAAGAATAGTTGCTGGTTTAATTTGCTAGTAGCTCTTTTCCTCTTAGCCCATCGCCACCGTAATTGAAAACTAATTCTCAGTTAGTTCAGGAACGTCATCTGAATCTTCCGCCATTTGAAAAGTAAGCAACAATATTTTTCAAATCTAAATTATAAGTGCTTGTTAACATTAAATTAATTTTTTTTATTTAAATTCACCAGTTAATTTAATTTGTAAAAATTATATATATAAAAAAACAGAATTTTGGTCACAATTAGGTTTTTACGACCTCTTATGGTAAAGAATTGTTACGAAAAATATCCAAAATTTGCTTCACAATGTGGTGCAAACGTGTCTCGGGAAGCCAAAAATAGGCCCTCAAATAACGTAAAATGCGTCGGTTTCCAGGGCTCTGCCCCTGACCCCGCTGGGGGAGCTTGCAGCGCTCCCCCAGACCCCCAACCTGGTTTCGCCGGACCCCAGCTAAACTGGATCATACTTCAATAAAAAAAAAATTATATTTTCTTTGCCTTCCCGTCGGGGAATCATCGCCTCCCTACCTAGAGTTGGCTGGCGCCACTACTGGAAATAAACCAGCACAATGAAAGAATATTTGTATTGTTAAACGTCAGTGAGAGAAAAGAACTATAGTTTTCAGAAGTGCGATTGGAAACCATGTACCTGGAACCTGGAACGGTACAACCTGGAACGGTACAAAAATGCTATGCCTTAGACAATCAACCAACCACATACAAAAAAAAATCAGTTTTATTTCAATGTTATCATGATTATACAGGAACATAGAGGCATAACATCGTTGTTGTTAAATAGCGGTTAAAGAAAAGAACAAAAATTAGTTAGAAACAGGATTCGACCCAAATCCTGAAAGAACTGTAATGTGACTGACGAACAGTGCCCTACATATTCGACCATCGCCATACGTCGAAAGTTACGGTTGCAAGATAAAGAATATCATTATACAGCAGTGAGAGAAAAAAGCAACTTTTGTCAGAAATGGGATTCGAACCCACGCCCAGCTGCTACCGGAAGGCAGCACCTTCGACCACTCGGCCATCCTGACATATCAATGTCGTACTATTTTTTTTTAATAAAATCAGTGTAATAAAAGAAATAATCCTGTATAATGAAAGAATATTCATATTGTTAAACACCAGTGAGTGAAAAGCACAATTATTTGTCAGAAGTGTGATTGGAAACCATGTACAGAAGAACTGGAATGGTACATAAATGCTGTGCCTTAAGTATGGGTTCTTACCCGCTTTTCGAGTACTGAGATTAACAATGTCGAGCCATTGTTGAGCTCAGTACGAGGAAAGCGGGTAATAACGTATTTATCACCCAGTCGGATAACAATTGAAAAGCACATTCACTGTCATTGTTATTGCAACATCGTCTTTGTTCACTGGAGAAGAAAATCGGCATTAGGATTCGTTTTTTGTGCAAACGTTGTTGCACGCACAGTTGTATTGTCAAGCTTTCTGAGCAAAAGAACGTCCGCAAGAATCGTTCTTTATTGTGTGCGTGCTGGTCCTTTGTCGTTCTCAGTACTCCAGGCCTGGAATGGAAATTCCAGTCCTCCGGGCCTGGGATGAAGGTATCAAGCTTGTTGCATTGTTACAAGCATTGTTGTATGGTACTGAGATCGTCTAAACTGGGTGATACAACAATCAACCATCAACAAATACTAGAAACAGGCTTTCGGCCTATTGTAGGGAGAGCGGATAGAAATTTTTAAATATTTTAAATGTGTATTTACTCTTATTTTAGTGACTTTGCTAGACATACGTAATGTTCCTTAAAAATCTGGGTGCAATTTTCACTCGACTACGTTTGAGCTTTGTGCCTTTTGGTATGAAGCTCTTTGCTGGTATTTTTCACATTTTAGATTTTTTTTTTTATTTTAAATAGGCCTAAGCTACGTTTAATATTATTTTAAGATGCTTTCGTTTTCTTCCACATTTAGTTTCTGTTTCGTTATTTGCATCCTCTTTACGCCATCGCCACCGTAGTAAAATGCCACGTTAGCCGCCATGGTTAAGCTAGCACAGAGCGTGTCACCGTCAAAATGCTTACATTGTTTATATTTATTGCAGAGCATCTTTCCTAAATTTAAAATACTAACAATAAAGCATTTCAGTGTACGCCAAACAATCATCGGTAACGGGCAGCACTTCTCAATAATCAAATAGTTCAAACGATCTGCGGCTTCCTATGCCGCCTCCTACAACAATGTTGAAGCTCACACCTCTGGCACGTCCTACAACTGAGAGCGCGTATTTTTTAAAAATTGGAATTTTCTCAATTTTGTTGGTCACACGGTTTAAGCTTGAGTGTGAAGATAGCATTTAAAGACTTTTAAAAACTTACAGAGCGTTTAGGCATAACCTCTAGCTTCCGTTTTACTTCCGTAAGCGACAACAGTACAGAAAGTAGGCCTATTGCGTTCGAGGTTAGGCCTATTCATTCTTGAGACACGGGATGGAGAGTACAGTGTCCATGACAACCAGGAATCTTAAAATTATTATACGAAGCCATCGTAGTGTTACGTGTTGTGTTATAAACATGTCTTCTGCTTCCTACTTTCGTTTTAAAAATAATCAGTTAACTGATGCTGCTTCGATTTGAGGTTTTGGATTCCCGTTGATAGTGAAAACGGAAGTTTTGAACGCCATGTTGGGTGAATTCCTCAAAGCATTATTTTTCACATGAAACGAATGTGAGTCGTTAACAATTTTTTCCCCCCCATTTACCTGCCTTCCTGTAGTGGTTAAAATGAGATAATGAAATATTATTATTTTATTGGGGAATGTCAATTGGATTGTTAGCTATAGGTAAGCAACGATGATTTGTTTTGACGATTTTAAAAAGTTCACATGATTACCAGCAGCACAGCGTATGCGGCGTCGGAATTCCTCAAAAGTTCACGATTCCAAATTTACAATGAATCGAAAATTTACAATCGATAAATTAGAAAAAATCGTAATTTCGTGGATTATAATTGATCAATTTACGTTAAATTCGAGATCAGCAATACTTTAGGGGCTATCGAGCAATGTGGCAAATTTTCATAGAAATCTGCATTTTGGTTTGGGCTCCACGCAGACTACAAAAGCGCAACCAACCAACCAACATTTTGCAGTTGAGTGTCCGTTATAGGCTACGCTACGCTCCGCCAAAAAAAAATCCGTTTTATTTCAAAATGTTAGAAAGGAATATATAGGCACTATAGCTGTACCCCCGGCATAACATACGCTGGTCTAGCCAGTTCCTGCATACCTGAGAAAAATATTTTGCTGGGCAGCATGAAATGAAAATGGTTAACGGCCCTCTTCCCCCTCTCGTCTCCTACTCTGAACTCCCCTGGGCCGGGGGGCCCCCCCCCCCAATGTGGCTCCTTTTCCCCTCCCGCGTTCCCCCATTGTGTGGTCTGAATATTCCCCATCCCTGCTGCTCCTCCCTAGGAACCCCTACTGTTTTGTTTTCTTAGAGAAGTAAATGTCTTTTTTTAAGTCGGTTCTAAGAGCTAACATTATTAAAGCAATATTTCGTTTGTTACTGATTGTTACAGGACACAACCGTTCACATTGTCGGGCGGTCATTATTTTATCTTTGCTACCGTGGTAAGAACGAACCCGCTCGCCCTCTTTCTCAGAGTGACAGGGCCCATCCTTGAAACTATTAAACTCGGCTGTAATAGCCAGCAGTATTTCTGATTGTTGCAGACATTGTTGGCCGCTCGCCCTTTTGCTTAGCTACCGTGGGAAGAATGAGCCCGCCCGGGCTCTTGCCGATTATTGAAGCTTTGTTTAATCCTGATTCCTAACAATCCTTTTAGCTCTGCTCCTGAGCTAAGTCTGCTCCTAAGATTACCTTTGTTGTTAAATAACAGTGAGAAAAAAAAACAATAATTTGTTACAAACAGCGATCGATCCACCACTTGAAATAAATGGAACGAGACCAACAAACAGTGCCCTACAGCGGTGTACCATCGTAACACGTGGAAAGTCCTCGTTGCAGGATAAAGTATATCATTGTTGTTATACAGCAGTGAGAGAAAAAACGATTTTTTACCAGAAACTGGATTCAAACCCACGCCCTGAACGCAGCGCCTTAGACCACTCGGCCATCCTGACATAAGAGCTAGAATGTTACATAAATGCTGTGTCTTAGACAATCAGCCATCCACATATAAAAATTTTAAATTTTATTTCAATGCTATCATAATTATAAAGGATATAGGCGTAATATCTTTGTTGTTAAATAGCAATAAATACGCATGCAAACCTATTTACGTTGCCTTTTGGACTTATATGTCAGACTGCCGTGTCAGTATGGCTCAGCGGTAGGACCTTGGCCTTTGATGTCAAAGGTCCCGGGTTCGATTCCCGCTGAGGCAGTCTGACATATAAGTCCAAAAGGCAACGTAAATAGGTTTGCATGCGTATTTATTAAACCAATCTCGAGCCCATTGGCTTTCCGTGCCGTATAACCCATTAAATAGCAATGTGAGGAAAAAACAACAATTGGTTATAAACAGGATTCGACCCAACTCCTGAAAGAACTGTAATGTGATCAACGAACACTCGACCATCATGATACATGGAAGGTTACGGTTGCAGGATAAAGAATATCATTGTTGTTAAACAGCAGTGAGAGAAAAAACAACTTATGTCAGACCTGGGATTCCAGCCCAGGCGAACTGGGATGCGACCTGAACTCATTGCGTTAGACCACTCCACCATCTAGACATACGAATATACATGGTTGTTTTTTTTTAATATTATCAGTGTAATAAAGGCAATAAGCCAGCATGATGAAAGAATATTTGCATTGTTAAACATCAGTGAGAGAAAAGAACCATTTTATTCCACAGAAGTGTGATCGGAAAATTTGTACAGAAGAACTGGAATAGTACATAAATTCACTGAACAAAAAACGGCTTTGCCATTTAGAAAAAAGCATTAGAGCTCGTATCCCCATACTCTCAGCTGTGAAGGTACACGATAAAAGCGTATTAGAGTACACTCGAACGCAACGAACTATAATTTGAACTCCAATTCCAGGGAACAATGACTGTTTTTGCTCAGTGGTTACGTCAGAAAGTGAACGTAGTTTGTGTTTTAAATGTTTAATGTTTGCGTGCGTGTGTATGTTTGTGTGCACTTAATTTGGGTGTTGTACAGGGTTTTTTTTTTAATATTTGTCTGTGTTTGTTGTTTTATATTTTAAGTATGTTTCCTATGAGTGGCTATATGTGTATTTTATGTGCATTTATAATTTGTGAAACAAGCATACTCTTAATTAAGGCAGTTTTTATTGCCTGTCTTTGTGTATGTATGTTTCATCCTTTGTAGGTGTTTTGCTGTTTACTTTCGTTCTGTTTCATGTGCATGTGTATGTTGTATTTTTCGTGCGTATTTTATTTGTGTGAAGTATCCAACCGTTTTGTTTGTTTGATTAGTGATGTTCATGAAAACGTGTGCATGGAGACTGGTCACAATCCTTGTTCCCTGGAATTGGAGTTCAAATTATAGTTCGTTGTGTTCGAGTGAACTATAATCTGTTTTTATTCGTGTACCTTCACAGCTGTGAGTATGGGGATACTAGCTCTAATGCTTCTTTTCTAAACGGCAAAGCCGTTTTTTGTTCAGTTAATTTGTTGGCTTTTTTCGCTTCCATTTTATTCAGTATAATTGCTACGGTCTGGTCTATCATGTGTACGGTATGTCCATTGTATACCCACTGTTGTTTGCGAAAAAACGAAACATTAGAAATGCGTATTTCTGTTCTGGTTCTGAGCACTTTATCTCACGTTTGTTTTTTGATGGCAACACACTAGCGTGTGTCTAGAGTTAGCATGTATCAGCTGATGGGTAGTTGATTCTGCATTGTTGCAAGCAGATGCAGTATTATGGCAAACAATCGCGGAAACAATTCAACTAGCTTCCCGAAGCCTGCATTGAAGATGTAAATAAATCATTCAGTCATGTCGGCCGTCCAATTTTGAGTCCTAAGACTTTACACCAAACAGTTTAAAAGTGAAAGATTAAAGCGAAAACCAAGACCATTTCATTTTGGTTCTGACAACGATTGAATATATTTAACGGAGCCGCCCCGAAGCTACCACAACAATGCAATTACGCATAGTTGCATCTTGTTCGAGTGAGCTACAATCCGATCTTGTGCGCCTCGCCTATTGTTGCTCAATTGTTGCAGCATTGCATTCTGGGGCCTCTCCGCCACCTGTCCAGTTTTTTTTAATTCTCGTGCGCAAACGAACTCTAATAAGCACTGTCGGCTGTGGTAATACTGTGCCTTAAAACAATCAACCATCCACACATAAAAAAAAAAAAAGTTTGATTTCAATGCTATCATAATAATAAAGGAACATATAGGCGTAACAACTTTGTTGTTAAAGCAGGAGTGTGAGGAAAAATCAACAATTGATATGAAACAGGATTCGACCCAACTCCTGAAAGAACTGTAATGTGACCAACGAACAGTGCTCTACAGAACTCGACCATCATAATGCATGGAAGGTTTCGGTTGCAGGATAAAGAATATCATTGTTGTTACACAGCAGTGAGAGAAAAAACAAGTTTTGTCAGAAGCGGGATTCGAACCCACGCCCAGAAGAACTGGACTGCGACCTGAACGCAGCGGCTTAGACCACTCGGCCATCTTGACATAAGAACATCGTTGTTTTTTTTTAATCAAAGGGTTTCAAAGGGTTTTAGCGAGCGTTAACCGCACCCGGTCATCTGCCCGACGTTGTTTTTGTAATAAAGGAAATAGGCCAGCCTAAAAAAACTATATTTGTATTGTTAAACATGAGTGAGAGAAAAGCACAATTATTTGTCAGAAGTGCTATTGGAAACCATGTACAGGAGAACTGGAATGGAACATAAATGCTGTGCCTTAAAACAAGCAACCATCCACAAATAAAAAAATTCAGATTATTTCAGAATGTTATCGTAATTATAAAGGAATATATAGGCATATTATCTTAAATAACACTGAGGGAAAAAAAATAGTAATTATTAGAAACAAGACTCCAACCAACCAACTCTCGAACCAACTCTCGAAGGAAGTTCAGGAGGCAGGATAACGAATATTATTGTTGTTAAACAGCATTGAGAGAAAAAGAACTTGTGTCATAAATGGGATTCGAACCAACGTTCAGGAGAAGAGGTCTTTGACCAATGCACAGCACCTTAGACCACCCGGCCATCATGACGAACAAATGCTGTTTTTACCACAGGGGCTCGGCACACAAAATGAGTAGCACCAGGACAACTAATTTTGACCAGGAAGACAAAAAAAATATTTTAAAAATATTTAAAAACCACCACCACCAATACACACAATACTAATTAGTATTGTGTGTAATGGTGGTGGTGGTTTTTAAATATTTTTTTAACATTTTTTTTGTCTTCCTGGTCAAAATTAGTTGTCCTGGTGCTACTCGTTTTGTGTGCCGAGCCCCTGTGGTAAAACGTCCATAAAACGGTGGTTGCCACCTTTTCGCCAGCGGTCAGCAAACCACCTTTTCGCCAGCGCTCAGCAAACAATGCTTTAACAATGCTAAAAACAACAACACCTTTTGATTGATTGTTTAATAAGAGCACTACGACCTAATACATGCTCAATCTAACCTACTCTACGAACTACTTAAATCCTAATCACAAACAACCCTGGGTTGCACACCGTACACCTACCACATACACAATACTGTACTAAGTGCCCAATATACTAGTGCCAAGAGCCCAACCAGATGACAGGGGGGCGAGAAAGAGAGAGGGAAGAAAAACCAATCCTAAGAGAACCGACAACACCTTTTCCCTGAGATTTAAAGAAAAAGAATTTTTCGAAGAAAACAATGCTAAAGCAATGGTCTAACAATAATGCTGCAAACAACGTCTTTACAAACATGCAAATGCACCTGAATCCGGATGGGCAAAACCAGTAAATTCAAGACGCCGCCACACTAAAAGAAGTAACGTAATCGTGGAGTCGTGTATTAGTACAAACCAAGTTAAAGGAAAAAGGACAAAAATATGTATAGTAACGTAATCGGGCTTGAGTGAAAAGAAAAAAATATGCATGTCGAAGGAAACAATGCAGCATCGATTACTATGACTGCTATTGGTGAAATAGTCACAAAAGGCACAAGAAAATGCAAGAATTCAGTACAAAAATGAAAAAAGTAGGGAGGAGCGATCAAGCGGGGAGTGGGGTGTGTAGGTGAAGCGGGAATATACGTTGAGGGAAAGGCCAACTACAGATTCAAACTTACTACAGGGCTTTAAAAGACATAAAAATGTGCAGTCAGATTCAGTTCCCCCCAAAAAAAGACAAGGCCGCAAGACGTGAAAGACGCCCTCTGCTCCCAAGTTATGGAAATGAATGAAGAATGGTGAAATGAACCACAGGATACAAGGATTGAGTGAGCGAAGCAACCTTAGCATAATTATCCATCTTCACGAACCTGCATTATTTAAATCACACATTTCACTATTATGGGGCAGGTGTACTCCAAGATTCGCTCATCCTTATGACGGGCTTTGAAACTAAACAATGTAATACAGGAAATAACCCTGCATATTGAAAAAATATTTGTATTGTTAAACATCCGAAAGAGAAAAGCAAATGACCAGTCAAGAAGACGGGCAACTCTAGGAGTACAACTGCTCCATGATAGCAGTGTGGGCTTTTTTTTTTTCGCACTGAATTCGACTGCGCAGTTTTTGTGTCTTTGAAAGCCCTGTAACCCGGGACCAGACAGATTTTTTTTGGTTTTTCACTCAAGCCCGATTACGTGACTTCATGAAATCAAGTACAACTAGTTGTCCCCCGCAGTGACGGCGTCAGGACTGAATTGTTTGGGGGGCCGACAGAGGACACATCTGGAAACAGAGTGGACCAAGGATTTTTTTTTTCAAGGCAACCACATTAGGCACTTTTATTCCGTTTAATTCAACCTGAACGTCACCTAAGCTTCAATACAGTACAATTTATTTGTAAAATAAGCCCCATAAACACACAGAAGAAATCAGGCTACACATATATTGCAAATAGTTGCAAAAAAAAATATATACCTAAATAAAATTTAAAAAAAATAAAAGCTCTATTTATTCATTTGATTTCAAGTTAAGCCTGCAAGTTTTTTTTAATTTTTTAATTTCATTTTATGGTGATGTCCTGAGTGTTGGGGTTTGGGGGGGCCGTGAAATATTTAGGGGGGGGCCATGGCCCACCCTGGCCCACCCCTGGCGCCGTCACTGGTCCCCCGGCGTAACATACGCCGGTCTAGCTGATTCCCGCAGATTCAACTCGGCTGTAATAGTCAGCATTATTATAGCGACCATTGTTATACATGGAAAGTTTTGGTTGCAGGATCCATTCCGGGTGTTGCAGACATAGGGCCTTAGGGCTTCGTCGGGCAGATGACCGGGTGCGGTTAACGCTCGCTAAAAACCCTTTGACAAAGGCTAAAATCCTTTGTTTTGGTTGCAGGATAAAGTAAATCATTGTTGTTATTGTTGTTGTAGGATGTTTTCGTCAAATTTTGACCTTCGAAATTTTTTTAAATGCTTAACAAGTTTGTTTTGGAAAAACGTAGTTATTTCTTAATTAATACAAAAGGATATTCAATCGTAGTGGCTATAGGTTAACAGAAAAAGGCCTGCAGCAAATCAAACAGTCAGCTCAATTTTTTCCAACTCAGCTTTAATTTTGCGAACTGTACCCGATTTTCATGAAGTACTGATTTAGTTCTTGTTTCTGTTTTAACTAAAACCAAGGCACTGATGGGTTAGCAGACGAACTAGTAAATCAAATAGGAAACTGCATGAATTTTTGAGATTATTTGATATCATGACTTTGTTTTAAATTAATTTAAAACAACCAAAAAAAAAAGTCTGCGAAAACTTGGCAAGTTTTATTTTATGCAGGTTTTTTTTTTTACGATTTCGTATTACCTACGAAACTTTTTAAATCCTGGCAGTGATGTTGCGTTTTGGTATATCAACAACTATTTTACCCCCCTAAAATACCAGTTAGGAGTTGATCCTCACAGAACCCCCTTCGGAACACCATGAAGAAGAGTTGTAGGAAATAAAATGGCCAACTCAATTTTTAGTTTAAGATTTTCGCGAAGTTAATTGTTATCACGACTTCAAACTCGGCGGATATACAGTTTTACGCATACTTTGCGTTTATTTTCGACATTATTTTTAAGTCATGGTGGTAATGGACTAACAGAAAAACAGAATAGAAAAAAAACAGCCAAGTCAATTTTCAATTTTGCCAACTACGCAAATTTTGGCGGAGTTCTCCTTTTGTCCCGCTCAATATGGCCAAGCTCTGAGCTTAAACACTTCTTATCAGCATCATGGAAGCATAGATTAGAAAGTTAACTTTCTAATCTATGATGGAAGTGAGGAGAGCTGCAGGTAAGCGACCAGAAACGATCAGGGGCAGAGTTTCAGTTACTCGCCTGCTGTACACAAAAGTGTTGCGAAAACTAATGAGAAAAAAAAACTAGAATTTGCCAACTGAATCGTATCGCTATATCGTAGGCTATGTCTTTTTGGACGGTTGTGGGGGAGGGGGGGGGGCTGTGCCATTTGTTTTGTTTTTATGGGAACTATTTTGACCACCTGTCCTCCTGTAGTAGATCATAGGAAGCTTTGAAACATGGAATAAACGTGACAGTTTTAAAGCTTGCTTAAGAAATCAGTACTCACATGAAATCCACAACTCGGCACTTCAGAAGTCTATCCCCCGCCCTCCCCCCGCTTAAACGTTTACCTACGATTCTATACTAAATGGAAAGAATTACTTATTTTTTTGTTATTATTTTGTCTGGTCATAGGCTTACCAGTCTGACATATAATCTAGATGCTTCAATATTTTTGAGTCACATGTTTAGGTTGCGATGTAAAATAAATCATATAAGGCTTTACAAAATGACGAAACACCTAGCAAACTGTGAATGCGATACGATTCAGTGTAACTGTGTGTCGTACGCCGTAGACAGAAAAAAAGATAAATGATTTTAAAAATGTATTGACTTCCCAGTTGAGAAATGAATGTGTCGCAAAAATGGGGCGAATGCGCCGTAATCAAAAAGATCTTTCATTTTTGAAATATTGCTCAGTTGCTACGGTAACGGAATCTGTGTAACGGACAACTCCTGCAGCACGGGCTTGACAGTAATCTATGATCTTAAACGATCGAATCGAGTAGATTGATGGAAAACCAAAACGCGTTGTCGGTTTATAGTGTGTAAAGAATGCTCAGCGAGCAGCTCCCAAAATTTGATTTTGTCATACAATTTAGCATACGTTTACCGATCCCCAACCCCTCACCCCCGCCTCTGCAGAATCGGGCAACATCTATAGCGCTGTCTAGTACTATCTAGCACTTGCTTGCATCAAGCGAAGGAATCATGCACAACGCCATTTCTTCTACCGAAATAAAGAAGCCACGAGCCTCCTTAAAGGGGGATTGCCACCGACTGACAGGCTGCAGCATCTGTAGCCACTTACCGCTATCGAGTTCTGTCTAGCCCTTACTTTCAACAAGCAAAGGAATACACAAATAAATTTCTTTTTACACAACAAACAAGCCACGTGCCTACTGAATTATTGAGTGTAATGTTGCTGAATCTACGTGCACCAGGGAGCAAGCAGTAAAGACAAGCCTAACGTAATCACAAGCATTTTTTTCTGTATATCGACCGTTTTGAAAAGCAGATTTTGAACCGCATATTGGAGCCATCCAGTGACAGTGATATTGTTAACCTTTGCAGCTTCCTCACTGATGCACGTGGACGCACCAACTTTACACTCAATAATTACTTCACTTTATTAACAAAAATGCGTTGCAGCACCGTGCAAGCTGCGCACCAAAATCCAAAAAAAAAACATGCATTCATAACAATAGATACGAAAAGTGAAGAAAATATAATATATAATGTAAAAAAAAAGTGAATAAAGAAAAATAAAGAAGAAACAAAGCAACAACCCTCCCACAAAAGTAGCACAACAATGGTAAATAAGATTTTATATACACTTTATAAACAAGCAGTTCCAACATGTAGTGCCTAAACACTCAAATGATTTCCTTAAAAATGTTTTAAATTTGTTAATGCACTATAGTATTTAAACATTCCATAATTTATCAAAAGGAGAAAACAGTGGTTGAAGCAATCAAATTGAAATACAGTAGAACCTCGATTATCTGAACTAATTGGGACCGAAGGGTGTTAGGAAAATTGAAAATTTGGATAATCCAATTTATATGAAAGATAAAAAAGAGGTAAACTTTTATTTTATTTAGTTTTAATGTTTGTGAACCATGCTTGATTGTATAAGACTAATGAAAACAAAGTATTGCACGAAATGACTCCATGAACATAAATAAAGTCAATGTTTATTCCTTCTCTAAAGAATAGCAAATTGAAAATGGCGAAACGAATACGGTTCCAGCAAGCGAAATAGCAGAATCGTCTGCTTGTTTGGGGCTCCATTCTACTGAATGGTTGACACCCGGGTCTAGTACAATTTTTGCCAATTGATCATTTAATATCAATTAGCTCTCACCCACAAAGATCTCTAGACAGACTGTTTCGCCCTTGTTTGGGCTCGTCAGTAGAGAATACTTTGTGGATGAGAGCTAGGCTACGCTTGCTAGGGCAAATGACAATGGCGAAACGAATACGGTTTCAGCAAGCGAAATAGCTGAATCGTCTGCTTGTTTGGGGCTCCATTCTACTGAATGGCTGACACCCGGGTCTAGTACAATTTTTACCAATTGATCATTTAATATCAATTAGCTCTCACCCACAAAGTATTCTCCACTGACGAGCCCAAACAAGGGCGAAGCAGTCTGTCTAGAGATCTTTGTGGGTGAGAGCTAATTGATATTAAATGATCAATTGGTAAAAATTGTACTAGACCCGGGTGTCAGCCATTCAGTAGAATGGAGCCCCAAACAAGCAGACGATTCTGCTATTTCGCTTGCTGAAATCGTATTCGTTTCACCATTGTCATTTGCCCTAGCAAGCGTAGCCTAGCTCTCATCCACAAAGTATTCTCTACTGACGAGCCCAAACAAGGGCGAAACAGCCTGTCTAGAGATCTTTGTGGGTGAGAGCTAATTGATATTGAATAGCAAATTTTTGAATAATTTCTAAAAATGGGAGCTGGTTTAAGTTCGGATAATCGATGTTCTAGTGTATTCAAATTTCTCACAGCCATTCTATTTAGAAACAGATGCTATGAATATTGCTTTAGGCGGTTGTTTAAGTCAGATGCACGGCCGCATAAATTACCCACTCGCATATATATCCAGAATGCATATCCCAGCAGAGCAGAAAAAAACAACAGCGAAAGAGGTTCTAACATTCTGTGGATAATTTCAGCACATATTTACTCGGAAACACGTTTTATTCGACCACGAATCACCTCGCAACTTGCTATTTGTATTGCACAATGGTCTGCCACTGAAAATGGAACGAGTTTCGTTTTAGTAAAGAAAATTTGATTTTGAGGTTCCCATCTGTGTGCTAGACAGTCAGTTCCCACCTTGGACAAAAGCACAACTAGCAAAAGAGCAACGCTGTTATGAGTATTTTAGAGGTATCCAGACTAACCTTAAAGATCAGTCCTCAGTAAATTGGATCGATGTTTCAAGCAATAGAACTATTTATTTCAAATATGAGGGTATACTTTATAGAATTCGCTTAGCACAACTAGAACATGATCGAGTGAAAAACACAGCACATCACCTTGAATGTTAGTCACACATTGTATTCGTGATTATCATTTATCGCCTTCAGCTGGACACAGGGCAAAACAAAGCACGTTACAATTAATATGTATGCGTCACTCTTGGCCGACAATGGAAAAACGGGGTTTTACCCCTAAAAGTAGTTTACTTAGCCTAAAATGCTTACCTGTATTTTATATGTGTATTACAATTTTGGAAATGCTACCCATCCCAAACATGAAATTCAACTCTCCTGGTCCTTACAACGGCGCTCCCCGGGGCCCATGACCGCCGCCCCTTTCCCGCTTAAAAGCCACAGTTTGTCTCCCTGTATACAACGGTTCGACGCGGGAGGAGGGTGGGTTCCAACAGGTATTTTACGCTAAGTAAAAACTACTTTCAGTTTGGGTGGAGGGTCCCGCCGTGGCGTTGCGCAACAATGTCCGGGTAGTCCGGGGGTTCCGATTTCAGAGTCCACACCTTCACGAATAATGGCGCCGCTTCCCACCATGGGACGATCAGAATGAACTTGCCTGTGAACGACCGTATCTTGTTGAGGACCTGTTGAAGTAACTTGAACGGGGGAAATAGGTACGCAAACATGTTGTCCCACGACATGCTGAGACTGTCCGTCCCCACTGCCTGATTGTCCGGGTATGGTTACACGAACTGGGGAAGTTGTGTGAATAGCCGGGTCGCAAACAAATCCACTGATGGTGTGCCCCACCGCCTGAACAGGCTCTTGCACACCACGGGGTGAAATCTCCATTCCGTTGTCGGGATCAGTTTCCTCCTGTCTGCCAGCACATTGAAGTTTCCCGCCATGTGTCGAGGCTGAAGGGTGATCTCGACGTTCACACATATCTATAAAATTCACCCCATTTCCAGGTATAATGAGGACGATAGCATGATCGCATAACACAGCAACTGTCGCTCGCTGCACTTTGTGGGCCGAGGGACAGTGCTAGAAACACCGCTCGGAGTTCGAGGACGTTGATGTGGAGTGCTCTCTCCTCCACCGCCCAGCTCCTGACCAACAGTCGCTCCTTAGAGAGTGTGGAGGACACGTCCGTGATCAGAAGCCAGTTCGACGCCGTGGATAGGTACTCACTGTCGCAAGTTGTCTTGGCTGGTCCACCACGCTATCACCTCTATCGGTGCTCTGTATAGTGGTATTTGGTCCTCCTAAGATCGCCGGGGTGACCACTCGAGTTTCCTGAGCCAATGAATCGGTCGCACTCTCCACGCGCCTAGAGTTACAAGGTTGCACACGAGTCGAACTGTCCTATTGTTCTCGACAACTGCCTTGCTGTAGGGATCGCTGCACAAGAAGTGAACTCGCCGCTCGTGACACCTGGAGCACCCTTGCGTCTCCGACGGTCTCACCGAAAATGACACTATGTTGAAGCTTACTCCTAAAAACTCGAAACATTAATCCGGGGACGACCTGGATTTCACCACATTCACCCCGAGTCCAAGGTATGTCAATAGTCTGATACATCTCTGTGTTTCTCTCTAGGATGGTCTTGTCCTCGTGGCATAGTAACCAATCATTAAGCAGTGCAGGGCCGCCAGCACTAGTTTCATCATCACGGTGAAAATGTGAGGTGCTGTGCACAAGCCAGAGGGAAGGACTACAAAGTGGTAGATCTTCCCTAGGCAGATCAGCCGGAACAGGTGGTAGACCTTTGGGTGTAGTGGTACGTGTAGGTCATCCAGGTCGATGGACGTGGTGAACTCGCCTAGTTGGATCGCCTCCCTTATCGACCACGTTTCCATTTTGAAATGGTCGGATCTAAAATATCCAGTTAGGTGCCGAAGGTTGAACACTAATCGGGACGCCCGTTCCGTTTGGGCATCACACACGCTGGGCTGTAAAATCCCGGTGTATTGGTCGGCGACTCCTTTAACGCTCCCTTTTTCACCAGCGATTACACCTCCGCGATGAATCCTGGACAGGTCTCCTCCCTGTTTCGTAACCAGTGTGGTAGTTTGACTGTTACGGGCGGTGCCGAAGTAAAGCTTGGGGTATAGCCTCCGGCTACCACCGCGACGTTGAAGCGGTCGTTTGTAATGGCTTTCCATAATCCGAGATGGCGCATGATCCGGCCGTCCACTTGATGATGAAGTGTTGGGGCTGGACACGCCAGTAGCTGGTCAATATCTCGTAGCCGGGGGCCTACTCCCTCCACCCCCGTTATGGAGGAAGGAACACCTGCCTTGAGCCCCTCTACCTCTGCTTCATTTGGCCTGTCCTAAGGGAATGCTGCCCTTGTCTGGGATTCTGTGGAGTGCGCGGTTCATTCAGTCCCCCTTGGGGTAGTGGTTCCCGAAAAGGCTGTCTAAGAGAACCTGTCCCGCGACCTTCGCCGTTGTTGCGCTGATGTTGAGTGCTTGCAGCGGGTTTCACCTTGTCCATAAACTCAGGTGACAAGGTCAAAAGCTGTCCGTTAAATACCCAAGGCGAGCGATGCACCAGGACGAGCCTCAGGTTCTTAAGTGTGTCCTTAGAGAGGCCCTCCTGTGACCCCTCTAACGAGGAGTCCCTCCGATGAAGGACTGAATTAAACAGCGCGCGCAACCCCCAGTTGATGGCATCAGTATAAACTTCTGACGCCTTGCGTAGAATTTTCTGTGCACTGTCCACTGCTTCCACGTGCCTGTCTTCCGGGGTTGCTACTAAAGTCTTTAAGCTTAGCTGTAGCCTACGAGTAAGCAAGGACCGCAGTAGAGTTCGCCCGTAGGCTGGCTCATAGTACCTTCCGCCTCTTCTTACTGAGCCATAACAATTTTCACACATTGAGGTCACGGTAAGGAAGACTCCAAACGTCCAGTTTGCATTCTACGGTTACATATTCCGTTTCTATTTCCTTACATCTACCCACTCTCAGTGAACCTGCTTTGCCCACCAAGAAGAAGAAACTTCCTTTAATGAGGTCGGGTGGGAGCAAGGGAGCCACTGCGGAGAGTAGGATGGCATGATAAAAATTTTTTTGTATCCCGATAAAACAATTTTAATTATCGCGATAATCGATATCTCGACAAAACAAACTTTGAGGCTAGAATAACCATATTAAACTTTAATTTAAAAAAACACCATTGGCGGACGCCTACAGTGCAACCTTCACGAATCTGAATTGTGTGGCACTCGCAATTTGGCCAGTAGACATGAAAATGCACGTGCCATTGTCTATTGCTTCCTCACCATGTAGAAACAATTCAGCAGTGTGCTGCTACTTAATGCTTAAATATTGTGTGCATTAAACTAACTCCCCAATCATCTATGGTGGTTAGCAACAGTATTGCACACTTGGTTGGAGAGCCCTTGTCATTCCACACGCAATGTCGCAAACCAATTGTTTCTAGCTATGACGGTTTCTGAGATATGACAATTTAAGCATCAGGGTTTGCACAATAATTCGATAAATCAGAACAAGTGCGATATGATAACCAACAAAAATATTTTACAGCGATATTATCGAATTATCGATTATCGTGCCACCCCTAGCGGAGAGTACCTTCCCTTTTTCCCGAAGTGATCCTCCGTTCACCAGAAGCTGTCTATACAACACTTGTGACTGGGAGAAGTAATGCTGCGGCTTTTGCACTCTGTCCAAGTTAGCAAATGAACTCGCCGGTGGTTCTCCTTCCGGTACGATTGGTGTGTCCACTTTAGGGAAACACGCTCGGTAGAGAGCCGTCGATCTCATCTACGACCCACTTCCATTCAATGGCCTCCTGTAACAGTTCGTTTGCGTCCTAGTTTCCACCTTGTTCCTCCCCCGTGTCTGTCACAAGTACCAATACTGGTGCCGTCGTCCCTGCCGATGTCGCGCACAACTGAGCCACACCTACCCCTCCTGTACGTTGTGCGCACTGTATCACAACCGGTTGGTCACCAAACGTTGCACTATGAGTTGATGAAGCACTCCGAGTAGCTGAAATCTGGTTTCCCACTGTCGCCACCGACCAGTTGGAGAGTTGGGGGGGAATCATCCCCTGGGTAATGACTGTGTTTGTTCACCTCCAAATCGCGGGCGTTGTTGCCAATTATCGTAACCTGGCGACATCCACTGTCCCGTTGCCCTATTGGTTTTCCCACGTATTTAGGAGGCGTTGGGATTGTGCATGGGATTGTGCGTTGGGGTGTAGGAAAGACATCCGCTCGGTGCTGTCCTAGACTCCACTGTCCAGTCCCAGACTACAGGCCGTCCGGGTCCGATTGGTTGGGCTGCCTATAGCCGGTCGGATAGAGTCCACTTGAGTCCAGTAAAGGTTCGTCGATGGACAGTGTCAGGGACGTCCCCCGTCAGCGACTGGCTGGCTGCCTGTAGAGGGCGACCTGAGACGTTCATACCAGTGCTGCTTGACTCGATACACGTACGTTTACGTTTTGGTGATGAATCGTCTACATCACCATACTCAGTCTACAATCCTGTGCACGAGGGGAGCATGGTGGGGTGAAAGAAACCCGCTCAACCTCCAGCCCGCTGCTGTCCCCGACTGGCGCTACGGCTTAACATGCTTGAGCCATGTTAATGGCTAAGTCCCACACAGGGTCAAACGGTCGGGGCTCAAAAACTGGTCGTGTAACCGAGATCAGGACATCAGGACATCGGGATACGAGGGGCCTCTGGTGGTCCGAAATACTTTTAGTGCATTGCCATAGGGCTGAAAAAAGGGTCCCGTGTGCAGTTTAAAGCTGGACAATACCAGCTTCCTTTTGCACCATGGTGTCATCCCCATATGCAACCGGAAGTGGCGATATGACGTCATCAAAATGGCCGCCGACATTGGTTAAATAAACACTTATATCGCTGCAACCACTTGACAGATTTACTTTTTCTATAGCTCGTTTTAAAGCTATTGAGATACACTACCGTTAAAGTCCTACGAGTCAATACCAAAAATGCAAAGGATTTCACGGTATAGGCTCGCAAACAAAAAAATGCCTGATTTTTTACTCAGTTTTTATGATTAGTTGGAAATAACGGCCAAACAAGCAGACTGGTGCAATACTTCATGGGAATTAGATTATAGTAAATTCTGTTAGCTTTAAAATAAGCTATAGAAATTGAAAATCGGTTGAATGGTTCCCGAGATATCAACGCTGAGGCAAACGCATTTCACTAGGATGCTGCCATTCTGTTGCTGAATGAGCAATGGAGTAAAAAACACGGTAATAGATTGAAGGCAAACCAAGCAGTGCTACATAAAAATACAAACAACGTTTCG
>JAHWFP010209045.1:14896-27799 GCA_023313725.1 Lithobius niger | reverse complement strand
TGGAAAGAATAGATCGCCAACTTTCAGAAAATTCTAAGCCTGTTCACTTTGGGCTATTAGAGGGCTTGCAAGAGCACTTTCAATTCGAAATCATCATACACTTTCGCCGCTATGCCCTCATCATACACTTTCGCCGCTATGCCCTCATCATACACTTTCGCTGCTATGCCGATACTTCTTCATCTTTAAATGGGTGTAGGGCGATCCCTATTAACGGTAAACAATTTTTGCTATGATTGGTGGAAATAATATATATCCACCTTTCGGAAAATCATAAGCATATCCACTTCGCGCAGTTAAAGGTATCGCAAGAGAACTTTGAACACGAAAATCCCTGTAACAACCGAGAGAAAAATAAGAGCTTTCGCGCAAATTAAGGGACACTTAAATACGATTTGGGGGTTGAAGGGTTTCTTTACGTATAAGATGAATATCAATTTTGTGTGCTGAACGATTTTGCTTCACATTATCTTTTGATTTGTTGACGGATAAATAGTTACAACCAAAAAAACATTTTTTTTTTTTCGGTGTGCATGGATTTGGGATGGTATGACAAATTGTGACCCGGGGTTTTTTGACTCCTCTATATATGTACTAATCAAAGGGATAAACTGGTTACCAGATGTGAAACTTCAGTCCCCCATCCCGCTAAATACACAACGTGGTAGCTGGCCATGGCCATTTTTTCAAAATTCATCACATGTTTTGAGTAAACCAGTAGATTTCAAGAAAACGGTTGGTTTTCATGAAGCCATAATACAGAACTTTCTTGTAGAGATTTTGGTTGTCTTTATTTTAAGTCTCTATAAAATTTTCGGTAGGAGTGATAGTTCGTGCCATATTTAAGAAAATAACCAATTTTGCTGCCGGCAGTGGCTAATTTTTCAAAATGGTGGCGAAAGCTCCAGTGGGATTTTAGTGTGGTACTCGGATAGTATTTCTCGAGGTATATGCCAAGTTTCATCTTTATGGAAATTTTTTTCCGACCTAAAGTGCTAATTGCACAGGACTAATGGATGTTTGCTTGCTTCGCTGTTTGCTTGGAAATCAGTTGGTTTGTATATTTAATCAGTTAGTGTATGGGGGGGGGATTAAGGCTTAATGGCGCGTCGACAACTTGGTCATTAGCGCCAACCTCAGTCACAGTGCAGTGGTCCGGGTTGCCACTGCACCACACATTACAGAGATGTTATTCAAACCCCTAATCTAAATCTTGTCATACATCTGTACCTCCTGCAAAAATTGAAAAACACCGGACAGGAGGACAGACTTATCGCCCAACTGACGCGCAATGTCTTGCGGAAGATGGAACCGACGACGAACACCATCAAGATGGCGACAATCAACAAGTAAGTGCCGGACCGTAAGTGGCCATCGACACCAAGAACATTCAGGAGGGTCAACCCCCCGCAAAAGGAAACAGTGAGTAAGTCGGGTGTGACCAATTCGCAAACGGGCCAACACAACCTTCTCACGGCGACTGCGGCGACACGCCGAGTGCCACTCCTCGACAGTGCCTTTAATGGCCCGTAACTTATTACCGTCCTGTCTGTCCCACGAGGTTTGCCAAAAAGCGTGTAACTTCAGACGCAGAGTTGGAAAGGCATCTGAGGGAACAAGGCTGAGATCCCAACCGAGAGGGCCAGAAAGGGCCCCTTTCGCAGCAGAATCAGCTTGTTCATTCCCTGCTATCCCAACATGGCCCGGGATCCAGCAGAAAAGCACGGTTTTCCGCTGGCCAGGCAAGCGGGAAAGCAAAGCTTGGACACGTTGTGTCAAGGGGTTCCGAGGATTGTAATTCGCCAAGGACTCCAGGGCACTCATGGAATCACTAAAGACAATGAAATGCGTGCCCTGAAGGTCAAGGATCCATTCCACCGCCAAACCAAGAGCCAAAAGCTCTGCAGAGAACACAGAATAGCCTGATGGAAGGCGATGGGCAACCGTTACACCCTTACACACACAAGGACATGCCACGCCAATGTCGGACTTCGACCCATCAGTAAACAGGCGCTGATAACCGGCGTACTGAGAACTCAGCCGTCGGAACTCCTGTAAGTACCTTGCTGGTAGAGTGGAACCCTTCGGGAGGGACGCCAGAGCAAAAATGAAACTGCCACCTGGGACAAGCCAAGGGGCAACTGGCATTCTCCCAAGCCTCAAGACGCAGGGCATTTCAAAGGCTATCTCCTGACAGGACTACTGGAGCCTATCGCGGAAATCACCCTTACCCACCCTGCGTTTACCGACTCGCAAGTCTGGCCCAAAAATCATGGACCAAGCAGGACTGGATTGCACAGCACGCAAACGCACAGCATACTGAATGGCAAGCTGTCGCCGACGAATGGCCAAAGGTGGCTCCGAGGCCTCAGCATAGAGGCTGACCACTGGAGAAGTTCGAAAAGCCCCAGTCGCCACACGCAGGCCACTGTGATGCACTGTGTCCAACATCTGGAGAGTGGAGTCACTAGCCGAATCATAGACCATACACGCATAATCAAGTTTGCTGCGGACAAGGGCTCGGTAGAGGCGCAACATGGCAGCGCGATCGGCACCCCATGAAGTGCCCGACAGGACCCGCAAGATGTTAAGCGCCCGCAAAGCCTTGTCTTTAAGCTGGCGTAAGTGTGGAAGCCAAGACAACCTGGAATCGAACACCAGACCCAGGAAACGTGCCTGTGGGACAACAGGAATTTGTGCCTGTCCCAAGTACAGGCAAGGATCCGGGTGCAGTGTTCGTTGGCGGCAAAAGTGCATGCACACAGTCTTGTCCGGAGAAAACCGGAAACCATTACTTACCGCCCAGGCCTGGACTTTATTAATTGCCAGCTGTAGCTGCCGCTCGCAGGTCTGCATGCGAGCTGCCCGAAAGCGCAGGCCGAAGTCATCGACAAACAATGACTGGGGAACAGCAGCTTGCTGAGCAATGGGGTTGATCCCTATCGCAAACAAGACGACACTAAGAACACCCCCTTGAGGCACACCATTCTCCAAGACAAACGGGCGGGAAAGAGTCGCCCCGACACGAACGCGAAAAGAACGGCCTGAGAGGTAAGCAGAAAGCAACAGTGGCATCTGTCCCCTCAAGCCATAGTTATAGAGATTACGGAGAATCCCATAACGCCACGTCGTATCATACGCCTTCTCCAAGTCAAAGAAAACCTGAACCAGATGATGACGCAGGCGAAAAGCCTCCCTCACATCTGATTCAAGGGCAACTAGATGATCGATAGTTGACCGAAACCGTCGAAAGGCACACTGGGACACAGATTAGAATCCCCGTGATTCCAACACCCACACCAACCGCTCACTGACCATCCGTTCCATAAGTTTACAGACACAGATAGTCAGAGCGATTGGGCGATAACTGGAAGAAGAAGTAGGGTCTTTACAATCGGGATGACCACTGCTGTCTTCCACGCTGCTGGAATAGAGCCCTCTGCCCACACACGGTTGAACATCCCCAGCAAGAACTGCTGGGAGGCAAGGGTCAGATGTTTCAACAGTTGATAGTGAACATCATCAGGCCCCGTGGCGGAGTCATGCGACTTGGACAAAGCTGAAACTAATTCCTGCCAGGTAAATGGTAAATTGTACTCCTCTAGCCCATCGGAGCGAAAGTCAAGAAAGCGAGCCTCTTCTCTACGCTTAATCCCGAGGAAACCAGGATCATAATGGTCATCACTCGAGACCCGCGCAAATGCAGACGCAAGACAATTGGCGATATCTGGCACAGAAGAGATCACGGTATTCGCCACCTTCAGCTGTGAAACCGGGGAAGGCACGCTCCTCCCCGAAATCTGGCGCACCTTCCGCCACACCTGCTGAGAAGGCGTGGAGCGCGTGATCGACGAAACATAAGCTGCCCACGAAGCACGTCTAGCCTCACGGATGACATACCTGGCACGGGCACGACAGCGCTTAAACGCTACAAAGTTGCCAGTAGTCGGGCTGACCGTGAATGCACGCAACGCTCGCCGGCGGGCCTGAATGGCCTGCCCGCAAGCTGGCGTCCACCACGGAACAGGAACCCGCCACGGCTGTGTGGACGTACGCGGGATAGTAGCATGAGCAGCATCAAGGACCACATCAGTGAAATGAGTGGAAAGTTCACCCACATCAGAAAAGTCCTCAACCGCACGCTGAAACACAGCAGCCTCAGCAAAGGCTGACCATTCAGCACGCTTAAGCGACCACCGGGCTGGCCTGGAAGCCACAGAACCCCCTTGTGTTGTGGACAACACAATGGGGAGGTGATCGCTTCCATGCAGATCGGCAGTGACAGCCCAAGTGAAGTGAACTGGGATGGCCAGCGAGCAAAAGGCTAAGTCCACCGCTGACCAATTGCCCGTTGCCAAGTTACAGTGTGTCATGGCTCCATCGTTCAGGATGCAAACGGACCCCCTCCGCATCCACTCCTCAAGGATCCTTCCCTTGTTGTCAGTAGTAGGTCCTCCCCACTGGACATGGTGGCTGTTAAAGTCGCCCAGCAAGAGGAATGGGGCAGGAAGCTGTCGAACCAGGTCCTCCAGGTCACCAACCCCAAAGACCTCATCCGGTGGCAAATAAAGCGAACAGACAGTAATATCCAATTGGAAAGAAACTCGAACTGCTACCGCCTGCTATGCGGCTGAGAGTGTTGAACCAGCACTGCAACACCACCATGTGCACGTGGCACAGGGTCTGCATCCAGACGGTAGACAGAGTAACCCCTAACAACCGGATTATCCGACGCCTTAAAGCAAGTTTCCTGAAGGCAGCAGCACAGAGGTCGCCAATGCGACAAAAGTAGCCGCAGCTCTTCTGCATGGGTCCGATAACTTTGACAGTTCCACTGAACGATGGTATGCGCAGGCATTAGGGCGGGCTTAAGACAACACCACCCTCCTCAACTCCTCCTCTGGGCGATCCGAAAACATCTGAATCCTCACCCGAATCAAAAGATGGAGTGAGGGTCAGAACAAAGTTGTCCTCGGAAGGAGGAAAAAGTCCCGGAGAATTAGAACAGGAAATCTCTTCTTGCTCCATGGGCAGAGTGGTATCACAATGTTGAGGGGACGCAATGGACCCCTCAGCAAGCTCGCCGTTCAACGACCGTTTCACCGTCTCTCCCGGTGGAGACGTCTTCACAGGCGGAGTTGAGGCTTTACCAGCAGAAGCCTTCTTCTTCGACGGCTTCTGTGGCGCACTCCGGGCAGGCGGAGGCTTAGCCGAAGCCTTCACCTGCCTGGGAACAGTTAGAGCATCAGGAACAGGAACTGTAACAGGAGCAGAAGCAGAAGCATGTGCAGGCTGGGCAGAAGTCGACGGCACGGCAGCAACCGGGTCTGAAGGACCCAAAAGACCCTGCAAAGATGGATGTTGCTGGGTCAACAAAGTAACAAGCATGCCCACCGTCCTCGTCAAAGACCTGAGCTCAGCGCGCAAATCCGCCAAATCAGCAGACTCACTAACTGGGCCAGGCAATGACGCACTGCACACCTGGGCAAAAGAACGTGTTAGCGTCGGCGCCGATAGTTTGGCTTTCTTCCGGGCCTCCGAGTAGGAAAGCCCGTCCTTAACCTTC
Source organism: Lithobius niger (assembly GCA_023313725.1). NCBI lineage: Eukaryota > Metazoa > Arthropoda > Chilopoda > Lithobiomorpha > Lithobiidae > Lithobius > Lithobius niger. The sequence continues at coordinate 22,233 of JAHWFP010209045.1, read as the reverse complement.
AATTCCTGAACACGACGTTCCTCAACATAAACATGGCAGTCCCGTGAAGAGGCCTGGTGCTGACCACCGCAGTTGACGCAGCACGCCGGGGCAGCACAATCAGTGCCCTCATGGGCTGCCTGAGCACAGCTAACACAGGTTGGCTTAGCCTTACAGGAACCGCTGGTATGACCAAAGCGTTGACAGCGGTAACACCGCATTGGGTTCGGGACATAACATCTGACCTTCAACCGCAGGTAACCGGCAGTAATGTGAATCAAAGGTCAGGAAAAAGGTGTCAGTTGGCTGGGCACCATTCTCGCCTTTGAGCGTCAAACGCCTAATGGCCGTAACGCCTTGTGACTTGAGTTCGTCCAGGATGACATCATCACTGAGACCCCTCAAATCAAAGCACGTCACGACCCCCTTACTGCTATTTAAGGTACGATGCGGCTCCACACGCACCGGGCATAACCCCAGTGCACTCGCCTTCAAAATCCTCTTTGCCTGAGCATCGTCCGCAACCTCCACAAGGTATCCCCCAGCACGGAGTCGAAAGACACTCTTCGGATCTGAACCACAGATCCCCTTTAGCGCTTTGTGGACAGCGAAAGGACCGAGTTGTGTAACATCTCGGCCCACACCTGTCACCACCAGGAACTTCGGGACTTGGTCCCGACTTTTACGAACGTCAGGTAACTGGGCACTAGGCCCAACCATCTCAGGTTCCCTCCTCTGGCGCTTGCTAGTGCGGCGAGGAGGGGAAGAATTTTTTGGGGAAGAAGATTTTGTGGGGGAGGGGAGGGAAGTTGCCATAGAGAGCAAAAAAGAAGTCGCGGCGGTGCGCTCCCCAGGAAAGAAAGCCCCGCGCGGCACTCGGGTGATGCAGGGCCGGAAGCCGCATATCCAGGGCCCTGCACCAGGAAGCTAACACCGCCGTCTATCTCGGTGAGGTGGCAGCCTAAGCATGCCGAGAGGCGAGGCCACCAAGGAAGCCGTACACACCACCTCCCTCGATAACCCAAATAGTTCGGGTCCGTGATGCAGATGGATACAGCACAAGCCGCCTCCCCACATCGACATGACCCGAAAGGTCATAGCCGATTGACCTTAGGCCAGCTCGCCCAGGCCACCCGTCCTCCGGAATAAGGAGCCAAAGCCCGAAAGCCAGGATCTCCGCCTCCACGGATTACTAGGTTGCAGCACACGGCCAACATGCTGGGGGATGAGGATGAAAAGCCCAGTGACCAGAATGGGCAAATCGGAATCAAACCCAAAAGGGGATTCAAACCGCCAAACATCCTCTAAGCAGCCACCCCGGGCCCGGTTTGTCTGGATGTCCCTTCACCTCTTTCGGACTAGTGCTTGCGACGGGTGTTAAACCTGCCCGCCATACACACCGTAGGCGCACTCGCAAACCGTAGTGTTGAGGTTGCCAGTGTTCAAGACGGACTAAAAACCCTCCGCCACGCAGACCCTTGGCACACTAGCAAACCGTGATCATGGGTTCCCTTTTAGTCGCCTCCTACGACACGCAGGGGTACGGTGGGCTTATTCTACCCCCAGCCCACAGGGGGCAGTTAGTGTATGGTTCTAAATCGTCTGAATTTGAGTCGGCTAATCATTTAGTGTATAGTTCTAAGAGGACTGAAGCTGAGTCGGCGAATAGGTTGGTATGTAGATCTAAGACTGGTGTTGGTTCAAATATGGTCCATGGTAATATTTTGTTTTCGGTATACTAGCTACGAATTAAAAAACATCAAGATAAGCACATGACCATCATAAGCTAAATTAGTACAATGATCCACAGTCCGTTACCCTTCATTCCTACGGAAATATCGGTGGGTTAAACTTGGGTAATTTCACAATATTCTTTGTTTTAGTTTTCTGTGCAGCGAAAGTTGGGGAAGACTATAGCAACGACTTAGTCTATCGACCGTCACCTTTTTCATCTCCAAAGCGGTACCAGATTGAGACAAACGGTTTGTTCACCATTAGAATTAGCATCCTAAATATTATTTAGACGATTAAAAAAAAAGGAAGTGTGCAGCGGAAGAAGCCCACAAGTGGCGTGAAGTGGCCAACAAGTGTGCCCATCATCTATGAAATGGCACCAGATAGACACAAACTGTTTTCACCATTAGAACTAGCATCCTAAACTTAATTAGAACGATAAAAAAAGTAAATATGTAGCAGAAGTAGCCCACAAGTAGCCTGAAGTGGCCAACAAGTGTGCCCATCATCTATGAAATGGTACCAGATAGAGGCAACCGGTTTTTACCATAAGAATTAGCGTTCTAAAATTAATTAGGACGATTAAAAAAGGAAGTATGTAGGAGAAGTAGCCCACAAGTGTCCTGAAGTGGCCAACAACTGTGCCCATCATCTATGAAATGGTACCAGATAGAGACAAACTGTTTTCACCATTAGATTTAGCTTACAAAAATTTCTTAAAAGGAATAAAAATAACAAGAGGTATGAAGCGGAAGTGGCCCAAAAGTGACAGAAGTGTACAGAAGACTGGTTGTGACTAGATAGTCACCGTCACCCTTTGTATTTTCAGTTCTGCTCAAAAACTGACAATTCCAGGGAACTACAGGACAAAGTTTTTCACCGCATGCGGCTGTTAAAAATTCGAAAAATACGTATTCGTGAATTTGTAATGACGCAATTGCAAATCACTTACAAACCTGGGAGGCATTGATAACGGTCATTACAACTAGGATAATCTAACAATCTAGTCTAGTCTTACCCCTATAGTGTGGACTGAATATCACCATCCCTGCTCCCCCTCCCTTTGAACCCCTGCTGATTTGCGGACGTGTCTCCGTTCTTTGATTGATTGATATTTTATTGAGCTTACTGGACTTACACCATTCGCTCATTATACTATGTACTAACTAACCTACTTAACCTAAGCAAATGCACAACAAGAGGCCAAGATTCCCGGTTTCCCCCGCACACCCCTATAGTCGGAATGCTTCGGGAGCAGGAAGAAGAGGAAAGACACAAAGACACCTGCCAGTCAGACGTCAAAACGCTGGGTCGCCCTGCAGAAGTTAACCACCCTACGCACCGTGGCCAGCCCCCCCGACGAATGTGGTGGGACCCCCAGACACGTGAGGAGGGAGTCCCCCTCACGACTAACAAATCGCCTGTGCAACACCCACCGGGGGCATTCCAAGAGAAAGTGCCTAACGGTCTCATCACCCTGCCCACACACGCAACGAGCCGAACTAGCCCAGCCAAGCCGAAACATATGGGCCCGAAGTTGAATGTGCCCAGTGCGAAGCCTTGACATCAGACCCGCGTCCCTGCGCGAGAGGCCATCTAGAAGCCGCGGGCATGCCGTAGATGGATGTAAACTATACAACTGTCGGCCAGTGATGCCAGAGGCCCAGTCAATGCTCCACTCTTCTCTGAAGGCCCTCTCATAAACCGGACGCAGATCCCGAGGGCCGAAAGCGAAGCAGATCGCATTGCAGCCCCCACCGGAACCACGTTTAGCTAGGCTGTGAGCCAACTCATTACCGAAAGTACCCGAATGCCCCCGTACCCACCCAACAGAAACATCTAAACCCCGTTGCCGCATGATAAAAAGTTTCCAACCAATGTCTAGCGCAATCGGGTGGCTACAGTGCAGCGACTGGAAACATCGCCGAAGAAAACCTAAGCCGGCCAGTGAGTCCGTAAGGACACAGAAGTCCTGCAAATGAAGATCAGACCCAATGTCCAGGGCAACCGAGATTGCCACCAGTTCCCCAATGAATGCTGATGGGACAGAATCGAGGGAGAAGCTGAACTCCAGACGCGGGGTAGGGATGCAAACCCCCACTCCGCCCCTGTAATCGACTTCCACAAAAGAGGCATCACTATATACTAAAGCACAGGTCTCTGCAAAATGCACTGAGACCTCAGGGTCAAGGATCGCGGACGCAGCCGCACCACCCCACACCTAAGGTGCCCTCGGATGGACGAGCCCTGGGACCGGGAAGCATCCCAACCCCTGACAAAGTAGGGAGGCCCCCTGCCCTGGTGCACCTAGCAAGTCACGGGCTCCCTGAGCCAGTGACATGTAATCCGCCAGGATGCATCCCAAGGGGTCTACCCGACCCCTGGCAATAGCACGCAGGCAGATTCTTGCCAGCAGCTCCTTCGCCCGGAGCTGCACCGGTAGTTCTCCCGTTTCAACCAAAAGAGCATTAACTGGCGTGGATGGAAGACAACCCGAGGCCACTCGAAGCCCGTCGTTAAGCGAAATCTGAACGTTACGGAGGGCTAATGGCGAACTAACCAAGACCGGAATATGAAAGTCTGCACACGAACTCAGATACACCCTGAAGAAGCTGACAAGGGCACCACGCTTGGCAAACGACTTATTGCTGACAAGGGACCTCAGCACATTCAGTCTCGCCGAGAGATTTCCCCTGACAGCTGCTGCATCGTGGGTCCAACGAAGCTCAGGATCTAGCCAGAACCCTAAATACCGGACCTTAAGCGACGACCGGACCAGGGTACCACCGACCCTAATAGACCCCTCACAAACAGGGCCACGACGGAAGATCATCATCTCCGTTTTGGCACTAGAGAGTTGCAACCCCCGGGCTGCCAAAGCTTTAGAACCATTGCCAATCGCAGCTTCAAGCCCCGCAAGGATTGACGGCAGGTCCTTCCCAGAAAGCCAGACTGCAACATCGTCCGCATAAGCCACTACATTAACTGTTTGCCCCAACTCCACCAGCACGGAGTTGATGGCAACAGCAAAAAGCACCGGGCTGAGGCAACTGCCCTGAGGCAGCCCCCTTTCCGTTGTCCTAACCCCAGACCAAATACCCCCAACCCGAGTAGCAAAACTGCGCCGACCCAACAGCGACAACACAGCTGCCTTAACCTTCACACTGATCCCCATACCCCCAAGCGCGTGCTCCACCCAGGCCACGTCGACCATATCATAGGCCGCCCTGATGTCCAGGAACACGGCAACCGCAAAGCAGTCATTGACCCAAGCCTCACGGATGCCGGACTCCAAGAACAACATTGCGTCCTGGGCACTGCGGTGCCTACGGAAGCCAAACTGAGCATTGAACATTTTGCCAGACCCTTCCACCTGCCAAACCAGACGCTTTACGAGCATCCTCTCGTGCACCTTCCGCACGCAGGACAGAAGGGCAATAGGACGATTACTCGTCACCGCCGAGCGCACTTTGCCCCTGCCGACCACTGGAGACAAAACAGAAAACATCCAGGTCTGTGGAACAGGGGCGCCATCAAATCGACTCTGAAAGAAACCAAGCAGCGCCCCACGCCCATCTGCATCCAGACACCGCAGATCATCATATGAGACCCCATCGATACCGGACGCGCTACCCAACCGACAAGAGTTCAATGCCGCCGACAGTTCCAGCAAGTCAAATGCGGAGTCCAACCCCTGCAACCCAGAGGAATCCCCTCCCCCCACAGAGGGAGGGGGTGGCCCCCTAGGGGAGTCGAACACCCCCGCAAAATTAGAATTAAAGGCCTCGACCATAGCCAAACCCCTGAGAACTTCTCCTCCCTGACCAAAAATCCAGGCTACGGTGGAACGAGTGGCCAGCCAGAGTGGCAGCCCCCGCGACACCTGGTCGCATAACCTAGCCCCAAATTGAGCCTTTTCCCTTCGGAGAAGGAACTGAGTATCCTGAGCAATGCCTACATATTCAAACCACCTCTGGTCACACTTCAACCGCAAAAACCGTTGCCATGCCCTCCGCCTATCACGGACTGCCACCACACAGACAGGCGTCCACCAGGCCACCCTACTTCCTCCCCTTTTCCCTCCCCCCCAACAACTCTTCCTCCCACCCCTCCCCCTAATCCATTTACTGACCCATGGGGCGAAGTCCCCAGAGTCGACCACTGGACAGCCTGACCGCACAACTCGATCCATGCCCCGCCTCCCTCCTCCCCCCCACGTCAAAGCTACAGGAAAATGGTCACTCCCCCGAAGATCGGTGGAGACTTCAAAGGAGGACCGTGCCACCAGCCCATTGGTACACAGGAACATGTCCAGGACCGACTCCTGGACCACCCCCGCAACCCGGCGCACGAACGTTGGGGTCCCATCCTGCACCACAGACAAATTCAGCTGGTCCAAAGAACTCGCGATGATACGACTGCGAGTGTCACACCGACCACTGCCCCAAAGCCAATGGTGAGCATTAAAATCGCCCCCCAAAATCACCGGCCCAGAGAGGGACCCCACCCAACCGACCCAATCCCGCTGCGACACATGGCCTGTGATGTGCAACACACCCACCGTGACCCATCCCCCCTTCCACCACAGCCGAAACACACAGGCATCAATACCCACACAGGGGTGGGGGAGAGGGTGGGCGGAAAAAGGCACCCCTTCCTTGATGAGAACTCTCACCCCCGACCTACCAGGGCCCGCTATTCCAACAAACCCACTAACCACAGGGACGACACCAACCGGGAGCTTCGTCTCGACCAAACCTAAAATTTCTACTTTGGAGCCTAAAATTTCTACATCCTCCCTCTTATTCGAAGCTCCCCTCACATTCCAAAAACAGAACGTGAAAACAATAATGTGATACAACCACACACTCAACTGGGGGAAACCTGAACTTGCAGTAACTCAATTTCCTCTTCTAACAAACTAGATCCAGAATGCAGGTGCGAACTGCTACTCCCAGCAGTCGTAGCACTGTCTAATGGCCCAGAGTCTGATAACATGACATCACACTCTTCACTATCACTGGCCCAGCAGCTCCTTTGGCCGGACTCCAGAACCTCACCACTGCACTGAACACCACACAGTTTCGACAACTCAAGACCACTGGCAAACACTGCCTCCTCACATACATCAACACTACACTCAGTTACCTCAACAACCTCAGTCCCCCCAGATTCTGCTGCCTCAGCAACCACATCACCACTAGTTGGAGGCTCACCACTCACCACTCCACTACACAACACCACCGCCTCACTTAGCATCTCACCTGGGCCCGCTTTCACGTGAGGGTCACATGCTGCTAACCCTACTCCAAACTCTGCCGCATCCAACTGATCTTTGCTGTCATCTTCCACCACCATATGCGACTCCACTACGTCTTCACCGCTCCCCAACAGCAAAGAAAAGCGGTTGGAACCAGTCGCAACCACTTTCGGGTGTGGGGGCGAACTAGCCAGCGCAGAACGAGACCCTGAAGCTTTGCGTCGCCGTGGTCGTCGCTGCGCAGACCAGCCCACTTCAATTTCCAACTGTGGTGCACTGTGACCAGGACCACTCGCCCCAGACACATCCTGGACCATGTCCTCAACTACCACCGGTACTGTTTCGGGTGGAACCATGTGACCAC
>JAHWFP010209045.1:2148-14496 GCA_023313725.1 Lithobius niger | reverse complement strand
CCAGAGTAGATGGAATTGCATTTTCGCCCACATTTCTGTCCACTCCTCGTCCACCAGCCGACATGCGTGTTGAAGTCAGTGCTTCTTGATAGGTGACTTTATGTTGACCATCACTTGAGCCACGCTTGTACACCCCATTTACCACAGACCCTCTTTGAATCGACATCCGCTGGGCTCCCGGATTCTCCTCATCAACGACCATTTCTTCATTGTTCAGCCCAAGACTCCCATCAACCGCATTGTTGTCACCATCATTGTTGGCACCATTGTTGTCACTATCACTGTTTACTAGTCCCATTCCTGGCTCATCTTCCTCTGGGTTCTTCACAACAACACCATACAAATTAAAGTCTACTTCATCTATACCTTCACTCTCTGCTTCCCGCCAAGCCACTGCAGATTTATCTGCTGAAACGACACCGCTGTTAACTTCTGCTTGTGTCAGAAAACCGTCTTGCTTGAGAGACAGCAGCACCCTTCTCACTGGGCGCGCCATTTTCCATCTCCGTTCTGATACCAATCCCAACAATGGTCGTGCATGCAGTGATTGTTACTCAACCAACTTTGAAACTCTTCAACTCGGCTCTAAGAGCTAACATTATTAAAGCAATATGTCGATTGTTACAGGCCACATTCGTTTGTTTGACATTGTCGGTCGCTCGCCCTACTTTCATTTTAGTGCATAATGATAATGATGAATTTGCTTGCCCAACCTAAGCGTATTATATATATAGATAATAATGGTTGGAACTGGGTGACAAGGGAATAGTTGAGCCTTGGAAACAAATGTCAAGTAACATGTTTCAACTAATTTTCAGGTGTTTTCGGCAAACGCAGATGCACCATCAGTGACTGCAAACTGGAGTTCTTTCCTTTTGCCGGCAGGAAATTGCACCCGCTTTAAAATAGGTAATTTTTTCATCTATTGTTAAATTGGTCAACATAATAAAAGTATTGTATTAACATTTTTGTTGATGCCCAACCGTCTGATCATGTACACTTTATAGCAGATGCTAATAAGAAAATTACTACATTTAACACTGTCACAATGAAACTAATAGGTCAGTAATTTTGTGTATAAACTAAAAGGAGTATGGCAGAAGTTTATGAGTTTTAATGCACCGATCATTATATCTTACCAGTGAAATGAGACTGATGTACCTGTGTATTCGATTAGACAGAGCGACATAAGGCAGGCAAGGACACCGATATGAAAAGATGGTAAAAGTTGCATATTTTTTTTTCATTCTAAGCCTTCATGCATTCTGGCATGCTGAAGACACAGTTTTGGCATCCTTTTTTGAAAAAAACTTTAGACGAATGCTAAATCATAATAATTTACCAGCTCTTCTTAAGAGTTAGCCAAGAGGTGTGAGTGGCACTTGGGCCCTTAACGGTCCTGTGTTAATTCTTGCTTACAGTTTATTATTATTATTATTATTATTATTATTATTAAAACGTGAAATGCTAGGGCTAAGAGGTAAAATTATGACATTATTAAAAGCAACCTGCAGGACAGACAATCAACAGTGCAAATTGGAGGAGTTAATAGTGTATTAAATATTCTAAATTTTGCAATACCACAGGGATCACTATTAGGACCCCTATTATACTTAATTTATACTAATGATATGCTGGATAATATCGAAATAACACAACTTTATTTATTTGTAGACGATACTATACTAATTTCAATAAACAATAGATGCATATACATGATGAAAAATGTACAATATGATTTTAACTTGATAAACGACTGGTTTATTACAAATGAATTATTGCTCAGCAAAGATAAAACAACACCAATGGATATAACTGTACCAAAGATGAATAAATAAAAAAAATATACACATTGTGAAACATTATGGAAACTGAAAAAAGGTACATGGCTGAAACTGGTGCAAAAATGTCAAGAAAAGTAAGAAAACCACTCAGCATCCTCGTAAGACAAAACATCTGGAAGCGTTTTCAGATCAGACAAGTGTAATAGATGATGTTATGACATTTGAACCAATGTAGATGGTTCAATTAACAGATGTAATGATAAACGTGCGTTTTTAGAAAAAGCAGGACGCAAAATACCTTGGAGTTGACATAATCCCTATAATTTAGGTAAGATATTTCTAAGTTTGTAATTACTCTTATAAAATTTTCCTTGAAATTTCTATGTGACTCAATTTACAAGGAAAATATTATGAGAGTAATTCCAAATTTAGAAATATCTTACCTAAATTATATAAATTAAGAAGTATTCTTGATAAAAAAAAATAGTGTATGACGCCTGGATTAGCAGTAATTTGAGATACGGAGTGGAATTATATGGGTTCAAAGCACATTATCTTGTTGATAAATTACAAAAATTGCAAAACAAAATTGTACAAAACTTTTTTGGTCAGAAAATAAAAAAGCAACGAGTGAAATATAAAAAAAAATAAAACTTCAAAATAAAAGAATTAAGGGATTATATAGTAATTAAAAGGAATTATTATAGCAACGTTAATAAACACAGCAACACCTTCATTCAAGAAAAAAACCATTGTATATTTGCATAAACAACCTCGGGTTAATATTGAATATGGGAAGAGTAATAAGAGGTCGTACATCTTTAACATTTTTAATAAATTAGAAAGACATTTACTTCAATGCTATAATCTAAATGAACTCACAAAGCCACTGCTTGAATAATTTTTAGCAATACAAAATAAACATGGGATTTCAACAGTCAACGATTATAAGTAAATTATTTAATGGAAATACAATCAGAATTAGCAACAGCGAAATGTTGTTGAATAGGCGGTAATTTCGATATAGTGACAATTTGTAACAGAAAATGAAGACTTAATTGAACTTACGTAAACTATCTACAATAGATTCGACGGTTGTGATATGAACCATATTGTAAGCATACGCAGTGAAGAAGCCAAGACGCACAGACATATATGCAAACACGAGTGATATTTCGATATTATCCAACAGCAATATCTTCATCACACAAAGTACAATACAAATTTACATGTCACTCCATTAGGAAATGTTGGGGTGGTCTTGTAAGTCCAGGAGTTACATTTTAAAGCTTAAATTTTAGATCGTTTTGTCCCTGGGAAGCGCCCACATAACACAAGGAAGAGAAACCATACAAGCGTTGCCTGGCCGGCCAGGCATTTCAATGTGGGCTCTTCCCAGGGACAAAACGATTTAAAATTTAAGCTTTAAAATGTAACTCCTGGACTTACAGGACCACCCCAACAGTTCCTAATGGAGTGACATGTAAATTTGTATTGTACTTTGTCTGATGAAGATATTGCTGTTGGATAATATCGTAATATCACTCGTGTTTGCATATATGTCTGTGCGTCTTGGCTTCTTCACTGCTTATTCGTTAATCACACACCCCCTGCACCAACCATATTGTAATTATAATAAAGATTATTATATTATTACTAAGACAGCCCCCCCTTATATGGCTGACCTGATAGAGCATTGTGGTGATTTCCTGTATGCATGAAGATACTGCGATTCCCGTTAGCAGTCGCCCAAGTCTTCATTAGATTTAGTTAGATTCAGAGTTAAGAGATATAGAGGCATTTGCATGATAATTGTGTGACTGGAAAAACATATGACGTAATCAGTACTGTACCTCCTTGTGGAAAACATAGTTTGAATCATTACTTATATAGATAATTCTGTCTGAAAGACATGCAAACAAACTACTTCAATTGATCAGCAGTGGGAATCTCGGAGCTCTGGCCAGACACACACACACACACAAACACACAAATATTATGATCTTGGTTATATAGATCATATAAAAAACCAAAACTGTTAAAAGGGGCCGCCAAGATCCGAATGGTTCAGCCCTTCAAAGGAGTGACATCAACACACGAAAACATTTGCCAAGTTAATTGCTGCACTTAATAGTTCGAATCTTAAATGAAAACTAGAACATTGCTACTTTTGGTAGCAATGTTCAAGTTTTCATTTAACGTCCGTATTATTCCGTATTATTTCATGCGATTAAGTTAGCGAATGTTTTGGTGTATTGATATCACTCCTTTGAAGGGCCGAACCATTCGGAACTTGGCGGCCCCTTTTACCAGTTTTGGTTTTTGATATGATATCAGTCCTTTTTTTTAAATTGTGTATAAGACTACCGTGCAGATGTGTAATAAAGTGGCACGTCAACAAGAATTCGGGTTTCCACAATTTGATACTACCTTTTGCCTATAGGCCGAACCATTCTCAACTTGGTCACCTCTTTATAGGTTTTTGGTTTGGTTTTAATTTTGTTGTAATTTGTTTTATTTCGTTAGTTTTGGTGTGTTGATATCACTCCTTTGAAGGGCCGAACCACTCTCAACTTGGTTGCCTCTTCACTAGTTTTTGGGCTTTGTTTATTTTCCTTTGTTTTTAGAGTTGGTTTATTTTTCGTGAATTGGACGTGAATACAATTTTTTTGGCAACGTTGTTTAGATTTATCGTGCTACACTAGTGTGTGTCTAGGCACGCACGTCAGTGTACACGTTGTCATTGTCCCAACTTTGGCTGTCCAATGTGAGACGATGCCGACAATACTAACAATGGTTATAACAATATTTTTGTACTTATGCGCCATCCCACGCCATCCTCGTTACACTCCTAGGCTCCAAACCATAAAAGGTACGCAGTTCGTATCGTACTGCAGCCATTCATCCAATTTCATAGCTGGAAGCCTTCCTGTTATCTTGGTATCGATGAATAATCATCCTATGGAAATTAACATGGGGATGAGTGGACTAGAATTAGCTAGCTAGCTAGTTACACATTTTCAACGTTATTGAGGGTCAGATTTTGCATTGAAAGCAGCTTAGCTGGCATTCCTACACGAGTTAATTTTTGTCAGGTGGGTTATTGCTCTTGATTTCAACACAATTTAAGCTTTTGTACCGCATTATTATTTTTCCCCAAGTACCAGAAATGTGCCCAACTATGCTTCAAGATATGAAACACTGACGCTGTGGCGCCTCGCTACAATGCTTTACAACCTCGACAATTGAATTGCTGTGATATTTATTGTGATGATTGTTGCCTAACTTGGAACGATACACTGGCGTGTGTCTAGATTATTATTTCAAAGAGTGATAATTTATGCACAGAACTATTTGCAAAGTCTTCTATTGTATATTGTTAGCCAACAAACATACTTCGACAATGAATCTTACGTCAGATGGTTTGATGATTGAAGGACAAGCACACAAAAGGGCGTTTGTTTATCCTTAAGTTACACTGGATTGCACATAAACCGGGTTTGCATGGAAACTAAACTTTTTTTGTTGAATTTTTTCTACTCTCTGATTCTTTGCTTAATTGTTGTTGGTGTGGAATGTTTGTTAGCAGCATAATACTTGCAACATGAAAGCTCCTCGACTCAGATCGTTTTCATATTCCCAGAAGGTTAACGTTGCATATGTTGTGACAAGCACCTAACCTATGTATCATTATACTGTCAATAGTCAGGTTAGCATTTTCAACAAAGTTGCTAACTGTGTATTAACTATAAATGGGTTGTTAAGAATTTTAACAAAGTCCTGATGAAAGGTTGTAATAAAGAAGTCCATCAATGCTGTAATACAGTACGTTGCGTGAATGAGATTCACGTTGATGCACTTGTAATTTAACATTTGAGTAGTGCACTCTAATATTCTTCAATATTGATGGACCTGGAGAAAGGAGAACTTATCTAGTAAAATTCCGAAGTGGATTTGGTTCCAGTAATTTATATTTTAAGTCATCGTTGCTGTTGCGCGTATCATGATCGTTTCATTTGAATATGAACATTGCTTGTTGAGGCTAGAGAAGAAGTAACTAGTACAATAATCCTTTATTAAATTTTGTTTCCCTCAGTCCATCCATGTGACCTTAAATATCTAATAAATCAGTGCCTTTCAACGTTTTTTGGTCAGTGAGATTCCATGAAATTTCCTTAAGCCTATACCATTCCTCTGGTTGCCAACAACTCTATGTAAACTGTCTTTTTAGTTGCTGACGAAAACATTTATTACCTGCCTTTCTAGCTATTCTTCCTATTGGGTGCTCAAACCCTAGCAAAACTTGTTGGCTTCCCTGCCTAGATTGTAGCTCTTCTTCTGCCATGCGCGGGTGCAGGCCTCCCTATAAAAGCGACCCAGTCGGACCATACTTCATATTTCTTCCTAGGGCACCACAGTGTATCCATTCGGCAACACTGTCTCGGGAACATCTAGCAAACTGGGATCCATGTAACATGTCCATTGATCAGCTTTTCCCTCGGAAATTCCATTCTACATCCCACAACCACCCTGCCACTCCTTTCTCATGTTGTTTCCGGCCTTTTTTTGTTTTTTTGGTCTCGAACCCGCATGTCGGGCAGCAAGGCGTGGGCTTGTCCGCCGTGCTCCCTAATTTCCGATGCCAAACACCATGTACGCAACAACGGCACGCGGCTTTATCGAAAGCCACTCAATTGATGATCCCTTGCAGTGTCTGGCAATCTGAGGCCCATTGCCCTTCACGACCGGTTGCTGTTTCCGCGTGGTGCAATCACATCCTGCTATCCCGCACCCAGATGCGGGTTCCGCGGGTGTTGCACAATATTGCACAACGTTGCGTCATGTGGCAACTACTTCTCGATCTTGCATACATTTGAGCAGAAGCGATGTGCAGTGGTCACGCGTGGCCGTATATAATGGCCTACCCGCCGCATGTGAAGCATTTCTTCGACCAGAAGCGGGCAAACAGGATGATGGCTGCAGAGGCGCCGATGGACGACTTTCCCAGCTACGCCGTAGTAGAGAAGTCTAGGGCCGGCAAGAATCGGAGGCAACTTCATCGGGTTTGGACGGAAGAGCTGAGCGAGTACCAGGACAAGAAAGGTTTCTCCGGACCTCCAATGGGCTACATTGGCAGATGCAACAAGAAGAGCAAGGAGTTGGATTTTTTCATGGAATTATTCGGGGAGACTGCAGATTTCATCATAAGGAGGACCAACCAATTCATGGACGACAGGGCCAGCAATGCCAGACGCAGCACACGGAACGTCACGTCAGCCAAGACACCAGGACCAAAAGGCAATGCAGGGACTTCGACTCAAGGGGAGCCACGTCCATCACCACCCCACATCACTTACTGCCAGTTTTTGCCACTCACTGGAATTCCGACTGAACCACAGCTGGGAATACCACAACCAGACGTCCACATGGAAGAAGCCGGGTCAAGCCAAGCACAGCCGCCAATGCCAGAAACAGATGTCGCCGAGGAGGAGGAGGACGAATCAGACTACCCATATTACTGCGAGGAAAATGAGGACTACTATGAAGGCAGCAGCCAAGAATCAGATGAGGATGAGTTAGATGACGAACTAAAAGAAACCGAGTCAGAGGACGATGCCGACGCCTGCCTTACGACGTCTAGCAGTGAGGAGGAAGCAGCAAGGCCAGACAGTCCATCACGACCGCTAAGGCCAGAAAGCCCACCACGACCTCGAACCTTAACAGAAACCTCTACTCCCATGCCAAGGCAATCATCAGAAGCGACGTTGCCCACATATGAGCCCGGTTGGTCGGTCCTACTACGTCCCACACCAGCAGAGGCGGTCTCGTCGTCCAGCCAAAATACCAAGCCAAAAGCCAAAGTCGCAACATCGCAGGCGCGGCCATTTATGAGACGAACCAAAAGAGGAATCGTTCCCTTCCCTCGGGGTCTTTCAGGTAGATTCGTTTCGTCAGATGAGGAGGAAGAAAGAGCCACCACAACGACAGCCAACGTAGTCGAGCCACCACCCCCACAATCACCGCCACCGTCACTGGAACCGAGTAAACTAGAAGCCATGAAACGACGCTGGCGAGTCGTACTGTACGACAAGATCTACAGAAGTAATATGTTCCCCGAGCCACCCGAGCAAAAAAGGACACGATTATTGCCTCCTCGAAGTTGCTACCTCCAGGAGATGCGCCACGCCAGGATAACCCAATATGTCAATCACCGTTTCAGCCAACAACAGTCTCAGCCAAGCGCTCCACCAGTACAATCCCCAGAAGACTCGAGAACAAAACCCCCAGAAGATCTGAGCACAGGACGGTTGGTGCTAGAGCAGATGTGTGCAGAGGTGGACAAGACACTCAGGAGCCAGTCAGAGTCCTCGTCGTCAACGTCGCCGATCCAGCCAGCGCAAATCCAAAGGGAAGAAGCAGGGGCTAACTCTAGCCAAGAGCCAGCTGCCAAGGAGACACCTTCAACGGTCGTATCGTCGCAACTCCCTCAGCCAGGGGAACAAGCAGAGGCCACTTCCAACTCCAACTCCAGCCAAGACCCAGCAGTAACGACAACCACGCAAGCCTGCCAAACATCGCCGAAACGGAAGAAACCACATCCCACTCCCGCTTGGGTACCATTGACGAAAGACGAGTTGCTGGCTTTCATCGGAATACTGATAATCATGGGTTACAACGACTTGCCGGAGATGGCGCAGTATTGGTCCACGTCCCCAGACCTGGGAAACCACTCCATCAGATCGACCATGACCAGAACAAGGTTCAATCAAATTTGGAACAACTTTCGGCTGTCCGAAGAACCGTCTTTCACTGGTACCGATCCCCAGACTGCATCGCCCACGACCAGGCAAGCCATGGAAGAGCAGAAGGCCAAGGAGGACATGGACGCAATAATGAAGGTTCGACCGATGATGGAGGCTATCAACCAGGCATTCCGCAAGTGCAGGAACCCCGGATCAGTTCTCTGCATAGACGAGTCAATGACTGCATACACTGGAAGATCCAAGATCAAGGTATACCAGCCCAAGAAGCCCATCAAGGTCGGCTTTGAACACTTCACTCTCTGCGACCCGTTCGACGGTTACATACTCAACGACGAGGCACACATTGGAAAGAAGCGCCACATGGCCATTGACCCCGCCCAAGACCCCGCTAAGGAACTCGAGAACAACAAGATGGCTCACACAACGATCTACACCGCGCGCCACTACCTCAACCAGGGTTACACCATCGTCTGTGACAACCGCTTCACTTCGGCACTGCTGTTTCAGGTCCTCTACACCAAGCTAGGAACCTTCGGATGCGGGAGCCTACGCGCCAATGCTGCCGGAATGCCATACGAGTTCACGGAGGAGTTGCGCAAATTCAAGAAAGAGCACGAACGTGGTGACAGTATCCTGCGTCAGAGCGGCCGGCTACTGCTGAGCATCTGGTGTGACACCAAGGCCGTCCCTCTACTCAGCACCCACGTGGATCCCTTGGCCGGAAAATGTACCGTCGGAAGACTCATCGGGGGCCAGAAACACCTAGTCACTTGTCCACCGGCAGCCATGACTTACACGGAGACCATGAATGGCGTGGACATGGCCAATCACCTCATCTCCTCGTTCTACGTCGGCAGGAGGTCGATTAGATGGCACCGCTACCTTTTCTTCCAAAAGCTCAACCAGATTCTCGTCAATGCCAGGCTCAACATGGTCATGGTCTGCGGCCTCAATAGGGCTGGCAAACGCTCCCAGTTGACTTACCGAAGATCGCTGGCCAACCAACTCATCAACCGAGTACGCAAGACACGCCTCATAAGACTTCCAGCCATTTTGGGTACCAGTCATCGCCACGAAAAGAGTACGAGGAGCCGCAGATGCCAGGTGTGCAGGAAGTACAGACAGGAACGGCACGAGACCATCTGGTGGTGCGCAACTTGTCGCACGAACGTGTGCACGGACGAAAGCTCGAGAAGAAGGCACGGTGGACGAACTTGTTGGCAGCTGCATCAAGATCGCCTGGATCTCGATTTTTAGGCTGAATTTTCATTGAACTTGTATAGCTTTGTACAGCCAACGCCGAATAAACCTTGTAACCTTTGTTCAGAATTATGTTTTCCCTTTGCCTAACTGTGACTTTGACTTTTCAGGAAAAGACTAAAAGCCCCAAACCTCACTGACACTGGACCCGGTATTCGTCGTGGCTTCAGGTACTCAATCCGAGCCTGAAACCGCGACGAATGCCAGGTCTCAGGTGACGGCGGGGTGTGGGGTTTTCTTTGGGTGGAACTTAGCCAAATTCTCTGGGTATTGCGATGTTAACCGTCACCATAAGGGTTAAAAAAAAAGCCAAACTCCACCATTGCGGAGCTTGGCTAGTATGCGGGTCTCTTTTGATTCAGGGATGGTCGAGACCAAGTCCATCCCCTCAGTACAAAGTCCCATTTTTTGGACTTAGCCACATGCCAAGTCATCATCCAAGTCATCATCCAGTAAGGGTCATCCTCAGGCTTGTAAGTAGTGGTCTCTGCCCCACCACCACACCCTCATGATCCACAGTCATCGATCGCCTAACCTTCGAGACCAGAAGGAAAGACGGGCCTCAGGTGGATCACTACACTAAGGAACTCGTCGAAAAACACGAACGTCCCAATGTTCGACGCCTAGCCACCTCGTCAGCTAGCTAGTTCATGAATGTCTCGTCAAACACCCACTTTAGTATAGCACTGGCAACGCTCGAAACGACTGCCTTTCAACAAGTTCCAACCAGTCTTTGCTGCAGGTCCAATAGCTCAGCTACAGTTCAGAATGGAGTACCACTCGTCACCAAAACGAAGCCACTAGTCCAACTGCTCCGACCAGTTCCAAGAGACCTCTCCGAGCTTAAAGGGCCACCGCCACTATTGCCACTAGGTCCGGCAGCACTCTGGAGATGTACTACAGGACGAACCCACAGCTCACTGCCAAAGCGTTGCCACCAGTCCAAATGGCTCAAACAGCTTAGAACCTTCCAAGCCCGAAGATGAGGCCAGGCTGCTCGTCGCCAAGTCTTTGCTGCTGGTCCAGCGGCTCAACCCAGTTTAGAACGGGGATCTGCCAGCACGAAGGCAAGGGGGATCCGTCGCTCACCACCAAAGCGTCGCCACTAGTCCAACTGCTCCGACCAGCTCAGAGACAGCCCACCCTCAAGGGAACGAGTGCTCACCACCAAGTCTTTGCTACTCGGTCCAACGGCTCAACCCAGCTAGAAAGGCGTCCCAATCATCACCAAGCAAAGCCACTAGTCCAAATAACTCCAACCTAGTTTAGAACATCGACCCCAACATCGAGGACTTACACAGCTCATCACCAGTCTCGCAATTCGGTCCAGGTTGACTTACGAGGAGTGGGGTCCGCTAGCAGGACCCACAACCAAAGCCACTAGTCCAAACAACTCGTCCAGTTCAGAACAGTGCACCCAAAGGACGACATTGCTCACCGCTCGTCTTGCTTACTCAGTCCAACAGCTGGTTTCGAAAGGCGTGCCGATTTCCACCAAAGCCACTAGTCCAAACAGCTCAACAAGCTTAGAACGAAACGTCGAACCTAAAGGCAAGGGATCCATCCTCACAATACTGGGTGATCGTCGATAGGACAGCTTACGTTTGCACCAGTCTTGCAACTCGGTCCGAAGGGTCGACTCTGGTTTAGAACGGGGATCTGCCGGCACGAAGGCAAGGGGGATCCGTCGCTCACCACCAAAGCATCGCCACCAGTCCAAACAGCTCGACCAGCCTAGAACGTCGGGACCACAGTGCTCATCAGCCAAGTCTTTTGCCACCAGTCCAATGGCTCCACTCCAGATCAGGATGGCAGATCCAAGCCCGAAGGCGAGGGCCCACCAATTCATCACCGAAGTATCGCTACTAGTCCAATGGCTGCAACCAGCTTTGAGCAAATGACCCACACGCCGTCCTCATCAACAAGCCAACCACTTGGCCGATAGCGTCACCGATGCATGGTACAAGGCCAACACCAGCAAATAACAACTCCACATCCAAGTCACAGAAACACCGAAGGGAATCGGGAATTTCTTTCTCGCAACAAACCCGGTATACTACCTGTAACCTACCCGCCGTATAGCCAGTGCGCCCGAGAGACTCCGAAGAATCACGGGACGATCAAAGACCTGACGGAGTAACATAATTGGCAGGCCCCGGGTTCGCTCTTTCACTCAAACAGTCCAAGCCCAGTATACTACCTGTAACCTACCCGCCGTATAGCCAGTGCGCCCGAGAGATTCCGAAGAATCACGGGACGATCAAAGACCTGACGGAGTAACATGATTGGCAGGCCCCGGGCTGGCTTTCACTCACATACTACAAGCCCGGTATACTACCAGAAACCTACCCGCCACATAGCCAGTGAGCCCGAGAGATTCCGAAGAATCACGGGACGATCAAAGACCTGACGGAGTAACATGATTGGCAGGCCCCGGGCTGGCTTTCACTCACATACTACAAGCCCGGTATACTACCAGAAACCTACCCGCCACATAGCCAGTGAGCCCGAGAGATTCCGAAGAATCACGGGACGATCAA
>JAHWFP010209043.1:0-28505 GCA_023313725.1 Lithobius niger | reverse complement strand
TTGGGCAAGGTCACAAGCACTATACGCAAAATTCTGAAATGTTTTCTTCTGGTTTTTAAAGTGTTGTTTGGAGTTGCTCATGACTGCGATCCAAATCATGCTTTAGCTAGTAAACTGAAGGGAAAAAAAAGCACAAACATCAGAACGCGCTAAATGCATTTTGCGATAGTTGTAACCAATATCAAATGTTTGTTCGTTTGCACACAATTACGGTGTAAGAGATCTTACCTAGGAGATATAAACGGAATGAAAGTAATATTTAAAAGAGCTATAGATTTTGGACGACTCACATTCCTTGAATCTTGGAAAATATTCATTTCCAAATCACGTCGGTGTGACTTGGTTGAAAATGCAGACGCCGATACGATGGTAGGCGAGAAATGTGATATAAAAGATTTAAATAAGCAATCTTGGCAAAGACTCGCTTTATCCAACAGCTTTAGACTACAGTCAATATGGTAGAAAATCGTCTCTGTAATCTCTCTCTTGGCGTGGTGCCAAATGTTTGGCGGTTGGGGAACGTGGAGGTTGGGGGAAGGACTAGCAATCTGAAAGTCTGACGCTATCCCCAAACACATTTGTCTTTAACCGTGCAGCTAAGGTCATGTCCTTCATATTAATAAACTCGAAGTGTAGAATGTTTCCAAACGACAAAGATGAGGTGATGAAGCTTGCCTTTTGTGACGGTAATCGCCAATTTCGCTCCTCGTCTGTTCTAGTTGGTACTTTGGCTTGTGGGTTAATGCTGAATTGACACCGTCGACGCGTTATGAGTTGACATAAATGATGTTTGCGATAAAATGTCGGAAAGCGAACCGCTGATTCAGTCATACAATGGGGGAGGTGGGTTCTGGAAGGAAGAAATTATTCTTGGCAAATGTCTGCCTTTGTTTCAGAACCATCACTTGCTCACATTGTTTTAACTTGCAGATTCGTGATCAATATAAATTACGGAGGAATGCGATCAACCGAGTAAGAGGATGACACGGCATTGTTAGAATTTCGCTTAAGTTTTCTTTAATTTTATACATATTTTTAATAAACATAGAGTTATATCTATTAAGCACTATGGATTTTCGAAAGAGGTCGATAAATGAAGTTGCTGCAAAATCTCTTGATGACAGTGAACTGTGTCAAAAGATTAATATTAGACCTACAAAAAGCGTATGACACAATAGATCGTTCAGAATTAACCAGAAAATGTAATACTAATACTGTAATAATGGCTTAGGAGGTAAATGTGGGAAAATTATGAAAGCGTAAAGCATGCACAAAAATAGGCGTTGTCATATTTTGGTGCCTCCTGCAAATTTTAAAATCACGAACAGGAGGACAGACTCATTGTCCAATTGACGCACTAAGTTTCGCAGAAGTCTCTTGAAACAGTGACGAATGTTAGTCATTTCTGTAACAAGGTAACACAAGGTAAGAAAAACAAGGTAAGAAATTCCACCCACCCCACCATCGATTACAAGCCATTATGCATACGAACTTACACTCTGAGAGACAACTGATTAACCATTAGAGAGAACAGTATGAATTACAAAAAGCCAAGTAACATGTTAGAACTGTATTAAATAAATAAAAGATAAACTCTTATTATCCAATTCTGTGTACGTATGTGAACTCTAAACAACTCCGTGCCTGTTCTTAAATATTAGGGTGAACTAGAAAAAGCAAGAAGAACTCAATTTATCATGTATGTGCTATCGACAAAGCACATTAATGTTTTGTATTACCTAAAATTTGTACTGTAAACACTACTGTATTTAATCCCATAAGGAACCAGAATCACATTACTGTATCATTGGAAAATATCTTAATAAGTACCGAGCGTTTCCCACGAAATTACGCATCCCACGGAATTACGTATCTGGTCTATTTTGTATCCCAGGGCTGCAGTGGCTGAATTAACTCCTTTTTCCTTAACCTGACTCCTTTCCTTTTTAGTTTTCTGTACAGCCGTGCCGGCTGAGAAGACTATTGCAACGACTTTGTCTGATACCAGATAGAGACGACCACTGTTTACAACGTTAGATTCAGTGTCAAAAATTAGTTAAATAACATGGCAAATTAAAACAGCGTTACCTCCTTACAGCTAATAACCTTTTTCGACGTAACTAAATTAAATAATAACATTTCATCGTCGAATTGAAATCCTATGGATTTGTGTTAATGCAGCCGTAAAAACAAAAACATTTTAGCTTCGTTTAAAAGAGTCTTGTCGCATTGTTGCATGAATGAATAGGCTTACGGTCGAACCAAATTCTCCATTAGACCTATCTGCTACTTACGAAACTAAAACTGCCGCTAAAAAATTAGGCCTAAAAAAATGAAAATCAAGCCTAAAATCACGTTACCATGGCAACGTCAAGATGCTACGAGTCGCTGCTGGCTTTCTCAACAGCGTCTCTCCTGTCCCTTCCGTACTACCACTGATCTATATAGACTACGTTGCGCATTACGTTGTAACACTGTAACTGTTTGCCCGGATCGAGGCATACTGTGTTGTAAAAATGAATAGGCTTACTGTATACAATCCAAATCTCCGTCAGTTGCTTCTTACGAAATGAAAGTTGAAAATTAGGCCTAAACGCTGACAATTACGCCTAAAATGTAAAATAAGCTTAAAAGCTAACACATTTTTAACGGGCAATTCTGATGGTTACTGCTTTTAGATTATATAATAGAGATAGCTGTTACAATGCGTGATAGAGAAGTGTGTGTCACTATTGGTAGTGGCAGAACTGTACAGAAGACTGGATGCGACTAGGTATTATCATGGTATTTTATTAACGCTTAAGTTATAATCATTAGGCTAGGCACCATATCAAGCCTTCCTAAAGTAATTGCGTCGCCCTCCGAACGCTAGTCCTCTTTCTTTGCTACCGAGCAAAGAAAGAAAATTTTCGGCCTTATTCACTGCTACTTTGTAAAAATAAAATGTTGCAGGGCATTCACAATACCCTTTATGTCACTTCCTCCTCTTTCACTGCCTCCTCTTCTAGATGCGTTCTACCACTTTTATCATGTTTATATAAACTAAACCTAATAGCAGCCCAAGAATCATTACAGAAACTTACTTAAATTTTTTTAAGTATATTGTCCTTTATTCGTGAAGTTTGAGTCAAAGACTTTTCATATCCTGCAAACTGGACCTTAAAGGGATCGTTAAAGTATTTGAAACCTACAACAAACAGTACGGCAACAGTAAAACTAATAGTAGTAATGGCCAAGTTTTTCTTTCACGCCTTTCATCATTTGACGTCACCCCTTTTAAATGCCGAACAATTCTCAAACTGGTTTCCCTTTTACCAATTTTGGCGTCATGATATGATTTAATATTAATTTAACCCGTTCTGTTTTCATCACGTATTGCCATTAAAAACGTATTTAGTCCAGTCCACTTTTTTTAATCTCACTATTGCTAAACTAAAAAAGGGCTTTATTACTGGCAAAAACGTTTCCCGAAAACAAAACTATGACTTTGTGGGATTAAATTGTTTAAATAAGTCTGCGATTTATCATGACTGAATTATAGTGATTTATCGTGACGCCAAACAGCGATTTATCATGACCGGTAGTGGTGAAAAAGCTTAGCAGGAATCCTAAAAAAAACTTATTTTGGCGAAATTGATGCTGACTTTTATGCGACTAATTAGTTGTCAGTCAAGTGCAACAATGATGATGAAGGCACAATAAACTAAATCATACTGTTGTTTTAGTAATTTAATGGTTACATACTGTTAACCAACTGTTAAGAAGGAAGCAACAATTAGGAACCATGAGTTCAACTTGGAAACCTATCCAGCACGGCTGTCAAGTTAATGAAGTGTGGCAAGCTGCCGTCGGATTTTTGGCTGAACTTATTACCGAAATGTAAACAAGCATGCTGACAACTCATTCAGTCGAACGGACGCTAGAAATAAAAAAAAAACATTACCAGAAAAAATATTTTGGCTGCGGTACATCGCAATACGAGGTGTGCCGACGTTCATGCCCCCCCCCCCCCCCCCCCGACCTAGGGAGCGAAACGCCTCCGTCGACACTTTCAGTAAATTACACTGATATTGTCCACTAACAGGAGGAAAAATAGATCATATTTTCCTCAGAACCGGAATTTCGACTTTGGACCTGAAGTACCTATGGTTGTCGTAAATTAGCATTGTGGGAGAGCATACGACAAGCAACTTTGACGATGTTTAAGGTTAGGCCTAGAGAACTTTATCTTGCTTAGGCTTTAAAGGAATTAGGCTACAGTACCGTCTGATCAGGAAGGACGAAGGGACTGGGTTGATCTTGAAAGGAATGATCTTTGATTGCATAACCGAAATTCTTGAGTTAACTAGGATTGCATGATTAAATCTGACTGAAAGAGATTAAGCCAAAATTAGACATTTTTTTCCAGCTCGATTGCTGGAATCAACGACGGAATTTATTCTCGTTAACGACAAGACAACAAAACGTTTCATCGAAAAAACACACGTGCAAAAACAAAACGCCCGAGGCGTCAACAACGGAAAACAATCAACTATTTTGCAATCGACTGACGACAGGATACCTTTTACAATTCCTGTCGGCAAACAAGAACTGATTGAGAAGTTTCAGCACTTTTTGCAGATAAGATATAGTTACAGCCAGTTTCGTGCACAAATAAAAACTACACTACGTTTCGGGAGGACAACCTCCCGTCTTCAGGCAAAAATAAACCACTAAAATATTTTAAAAATTCATGGCAGTATCTGCCGAGTCACCAAGTCTATAAAAACAAACCATTCAGGCATGGTCAAGGCCTAAAACATTAAAATTATTACAAATATTAAAAATATAAAACATACCAAATGATACCGAATGATGCACCATGTTATTGGATGGGCACCCGGAAGTAGAGTGGTAACAGAAGGCAGTGATGTCACGTGGTTCAGAATTCTATGGCCTGGTCCAAATTATATAGGGTGGTTAGTCAGACGGCTTTTCCTTGAACTTGTTGAATTTGTTAAGTTGTAGGTTGTTGATGACTGGAAAATATTCTTTTAGAGATTTGCTTTCTGGAATTAAATGATTGTAAACAGGAGGTACATGAGTAAGGATAATAAGTGATTCAAGGTGTAACTATATCTTATGGCAAACAAGAACGGTACAAAACGTAAAACTAAGGCTTAATGAGAAAGGGGCCACAAGGATCTTCAGGTGCAAGATTTGCAACTTTCCCGCACCCACAAAATTCAAAATTCTTGCAGATCTTGCATGATAAAATCCACAACAGCTCCTTATTGTTGCTGCATGTCAGATCCCAAAATTCTGTTGCCACTCTTCCGACGCTTGAAATGGATTGTCGCATCCCAAAACAATTAAAAGACATCTCCTCTAACGGTGCTCTAAATTACATCATGAAGGATCGCAAATCTTGAAAGGACTGCATACAAGATCGAAGGAAATAAAAGATCTGTGGTTGAACTAAGGGCTTGCCCAGACTTCACAAGCTGGTTTGCGACGACTAGCTAAAGAGTTCTTCTGGTGGAAACTAGTGACTATGACAGCTAAACTGAAATGAGTAACGTGTACCTTACAATGTGCTTCTTGTGAGTGATGTCAGTATTTAATGTATGTTAACAAGCGAACTGTCCCTACGACTTAAACAGTCGCCTGCAACAGGAATTACAGAAGACCTACACTATCTCAAGTGGGCAAAGCTTCTGAATTGCACGTCGAATAAGATTTCTGTTGCCCATTCGCAACATTACTGAATGGACCTTTCTCCGTCTTTTCCCGCTGTCAGTTCACCAATTTTTGCTGTTTTCCAGGATTCCCTAGCAATGCGTTCGTCCTTCAGCAGAACAACATCACCAAACAGGATAGACGGCTTTTCTCTTGGAATATGAACAGTATGAGCTGACTGAAGCTGCAACAAATATTCGTTGGTCCATTTTTGCCAAAATTCGTTCATGAGTCTTTTTCTGAACATCCAACGCTTACGCAGGGATGCTTTGGACGGCACAGAAGAAATACATAGGAACGCATCGGTTAAGCAGACACTCAGCTTCCCCAGCAGAAAATGAGCAGGTGTGATATATTCTGCGTCATTAACATCTTCCGACATCATGGCCAAAGGCCTGCCATTAAGAACCGCTTCTATCTCTGACAGAAGCGTTTGGAGTTCTTCATAATCCAGCAGTGCAGAACCCAACGTCCGACGCAAGTGCCTCTTTACGGAACCGACCATCCTTTCGTGAAAGCCTCCCCACCACGCAGCTTGTGGAGCAATGAACCTCCATTCGATACCATTCTTTGTTACGTGGTCAAGGATGCTACAATACGACGTTAACTCCCAGGCTTCTTTTAAGAGACGATCAGCTTGTTGGTAGGCTTTAGCATTGTCCGAGTAAATGATCTGATATAAACCTCTTCTAGCAATGAACCTACGAAGAGCTAGAAGAAATGGTCTAGTTCCTTGCGAAGAAACGAGCTTGAGATGAACAGCCCTTGTCACGGCACAAGTAAAAAGGCAAACATAGCTCTTTTTCTTCTCTGACGCCTCCTTTATCCATAAAGGACCACAAAAATCGATTCCGGAAACTTAAAATGCGTTGGATTGGTTAACTCTGGCTGCAGGCAAAGGTGCTTCAATCATAGCTGCTGGCCTAGCTTCCCACTTTCTGCAAACCAGACACTCTCGCAAAGCTTTGCAAACAGTTTGACTTCCTCGAAGAATCCAAACTACTTCTCTGAGCTTAACTAATGTTGTTTGTACCCCTCCATGTAAGGTCCGACTGTGTGTATCCAGAATGTAAAGATCAACAAGCCTATGCTTCCCTAAAAGAATCGGATGCTTTCTATCCTCCGATAGTTCAGCAAACTTGAGCCTGCCACCAATTCGCAGTAACCCATCATCATCTAAAATCGGGCTAAATTTTAACAAGCGTGATTTTGGGTCAAAAGATGATTCTTCAAACAAGGCTCGATACTCTTCTGGAAAACAATCCTTTTAAATAATGTGAAAGCACAATCTTGACGCATCAACTAGCTCAAACCAAGACAGGTGAGAAGTAGAAATCATCTTCTTCCATCTGCAGTTGTTTATAAAACGAAATATCCACGCTGTTACCCATATCAACTTGGGCAAAGTACTGAACCGAGAAGTGTCGAACAATGACTGACTCGCTGCAGAAACCTGAACGGTAATAGCCTTTGCTTCTTCGAGCTTAACTGCGGCTAAAAAATATTTGTCCTCAATCGAAGGAGAAATCAGCCAAGAGTCCTTCTCCTGCAACAACCATGATGGTCCATGCCACCACAAAGATAAAGACAACAGCTTTTCCAGGGACATACCTCTTGATATGACATCAGCTGGATTGGATTTAGAAGGGCAATAAAACCAAGAATGACTAGAAGTTAACGCTTGCACCTCTTGAACACTTCGGCTGACGAAAAGTTTCCATCTTCCGAAAGGACCCTTGATCCAGTCGAGGGCAACTTTAGAATCTGACCATAGGAACACTTCCAAATCTGGTTTCTTCCAAGCTTCTTTGATAGTAGCAGTCAGCCTTCCAGCAATCAGACACGCCATCTGCTCCAGGCGTGGAATGCTCATGGGTTCCAGTGGTGCTACACGGGACTTGGAAGCCACAAACGCAGCAGATGAACTATTGCTCTCTGAACGTACCACCATATATGCCACTGCTTCATAGGAACGCGGAGAGAATCACAGAACACATGAAGATACGACTCTTCAGTGCCCAAATCCTGCGTCTCATACCATCGAGGAACGTTCACCTGATGCAAAAACGAAGACATGTCTAATTTCCATTCTTGCCATAAAGCGGCATAGGAACTAGGAATTGCGTCATCCCATCCTAGCTTTTGCTTCCATAAGTCTTGTAATAGAATCTTAATGGTGATAGACTTAGACGTTATGAATCCTAACGGGTCGTAAAGACGAGCTAACATTTCCAAAATGCCTCTCTTCGTTGATTTGTTTCCTTCTAAGGCAGACAAGAACGAAGTATGTTTCAGAGATAAAGAGTCTAGGTTAGGGTCCCATATTAAACCCAACACCTTGAGAAGTTCGACTGGCTGCTCCAAGGAGACTAGACCTTCTTGTTTCCACAAGTCTCGCAGCTCAGACTGTTATAGGTCCACTTCTTCAAAAACATTCCACCACTTTTCATTAGGGCATTGACGTCCCTTGAAAGGGTTAGGGACTGGCCAACAGTAGAAGAACCTTCTACAAAATCGTCAACATATGTATTAGCATCTATGACCGAAGCTAAAGTGGCATTGTCGCTAGCTTGAGACGCCACATCAAAGTGAATTGTTGCAGCTAGCAGAAAAGGACTGGACTTCATACCAAACAAGACTCTTGTCATACGAAAGATTTTCAACTGTGGCTCGGAATCTGCTGTCCACTCCTCGTCCGTCCACAAGAAGCGAGTTGCATCCCTCTCTTGAGCCTGAAGTTCCACTTAAAGAAATGCTTTCTCGACATCACTTGAAAATGCAATTTTATTCCAACGAAATCTGATCAACAGTTCAAAAATTAAAGGAGTAAGACTTGTCCCAGTAAATTGACATTGGTTTAAAGAAAGTCCGCCGCCGCTGCGAGACGATGCATCGAAAACTATGCGGAGTTTCATAGTCTTGCGCTCCTCCTTAATGATAGGATGGCGCGGCATCTAGTACACGGGTTGACCAGGTTCCACTTCAAGGGATACCTCTTCAGTATGGCCATTCTCTTCAAGTATTCGTATATACCAGAGTGGTAACGCAGAAGCTTGTCTGGTTCCTTTTGCAAAGACAATAAAAGACGCTTTAAGCACTCTTTAGCCAATACGAAATTGTTGTAAAATTTGTCCTTTTTATCAGACCAAGGAATCTGAACTTGATAACGACCGTTGACATAGGTTGTGGTCTGTTTGAACCTTTCAAGAACGTCCACGTCTTCAACTGTTGCTGTAGATTTATCTTCTTTAGCCAACTTCCCACATCTGTCCAATTTCCATAAAGAAGCTAGACGAGAACTTAAATCATCTGAAGTAGACAAGAAATTCTCAGAAATTGCCAACATAGAGACCACGGCAATGGCTGAAGAATAGGAAAGTGTTGAGCCTTGAAGCAGCCACCCGAAAACGCTTTGATTCGCCATCAGACTTGCCGTAAGCCGTTTCATGTGTCCGGTCATTATTTGCCAATACCAGTCGGCACCGATTAGGATATCGACCGCCACTGACTCACCAGCTCCCATAAGATAAGACTAAGATTGAGTTCTGCTACCTTGCAGAAAGTTTTCTATTTGGCCAGATTCCCACAGGGTGACACCACTATAAATTTCCTCAACTTGAAGTGCATCAATGCGAACTTGAACTCCATTATAACCCTTAAGCAGTAAAGGCACATGGAAAGTTTTCTGCTTCTTATTGCACCCTCCGAACGAATGCACAGTTAAATCTTCCTGTTGATACGTTGCAAGACCCAACCTTTCAACTGCTTTCCTGGTAATGAAGGATCTTTCAGAACCGCCATCAATGAGTACTACTACTTGCTTCTAAACGCCATTG
This sequence comes from Lithobius niger, assembly GCA_023313725.1. Taxonomy (NCBI): domain Eukaryota; kingdom Metazoa; phylum Arthropoda; class Chilopoda; order Lithobiomorpha; family Lithobiidae; genus Lithobius; species Lithobius niger. Next base: position 18,951 of record JAHWFP010209043.1, on the reverse strand, counting down.
TGGTTAATCCAAAGACATAAGGACTGCAACATCGACACCAACCGTGAAGATAAAGCTGACGACTTGGTTAGGCCCAAAGTAGGCTCGTTTCTTTCAGCCCCAAACTTAAACCTAAACTTCTGACCCTAACATCCCCAATTAGTCTAGACCTCTCTCCCCAACTTAGCTAGTTTTTTCGTCATGGTGGCGAAACCCGGGAATGGGTCAGGGGTCCTTTAGATTGGGGATTCGAGTCTGGGTCCTTTAGGTTTACTTTTCGACCCTTTTAGGTGTTTTTTTTCTTTTCGGTCGGGAAAAATAGGGTAAAAACGGGGGTACACCTTTTGGTTTAAAGTTTTTATCTTTTCGTTAGGCTTATTCTACTCGTTAAGGCTAACGTCCTCGGATCTTGTCCAAAATTGGTAGGGGCATGCAGACGGATCATATGAATCCGTTTTTAGGGTTTAGAACGGTAAGCCTAATTTAAACCTAAAAAATAAGCCTAAATTTTTTCGACTCAAAAAAAGAGTTAATTTCAAGTTTCGTTTTTACCACGGAAGCAATTTTCTCTTAGGATGTTTGCAAAAACAATTTTCGCTTTATTTAAAGCACGATTGCTCATAGAAGCAAAATTTCTACTTTGAAGGTTTGGTTATAAAACCAATTCGTGTTCACCAATGGCTCATAGAAGCAAAAATTCTCTGTGTAGGGTTGTTTATGAAAACAATTCCTTTTAATGTTTGCTCGTAAGACGCAATTTCTTGTCTTCGACGGTTTTTTTCTCCATAGGGTTTTTTTTCCCATAATCAACCTAATTCTTTCGGTCGTTTGCAAAATCCCCAACTTAATGAAATTCAATTACATTCAATAGGTCTGTTAGCCATATTCCAGCTTTCTTTTGCCCACTCAATGGCAAGCATCAGTTCTGTCTTTACTTTTTCATTGGCAAGAATTCGATGCACTTTTTGCCCATTCAGTGGCAAATGTTCGTAGTTTTCTTTTGCCCATTCAGTGGCAAGTGTCTGTAGTCTTCTTTTTTGCGTATTCAGTGGCGTTTTGTCTCAAGTGGTCTTGCCTTTAGTGGCAACGTTCAGCAGAATGTCGTTTGTTTTTCGCGTTTTCTCTGGTTATAGAAGATTTCTTCGGGTTCAGGAAGCCATTTCTGTTGTCTATACCCATAAAGGTTTTCTTCTCGGCTCATATAAGAGCAATTTCTTGTTGATTCCAAGGGTAGTTTGGCTCGCATGAGCAAACGTTTTCCAGTTCATATCCATAGGCTACAAACGTAGTTGTAGCCCAATTCCACACCGGTTGGGATTGAGGTTCCAAGTCGCCAGCGTAGGCACACCAAGTCGTCTCTGGACGCAGACTAACTTTCACTTATGTCAGGGTGAAGTTGGAATTATCGATCATGACCTTTGGACATCGGTTCCAGGGTCGCCTTTATGTGTTCTTTAAACCTCCAGTTGTTTAAGAATTACAGCCATCTTTCACGTTCATTAGAGTCCGGCCACTGAAAGAATGACTCGGCGTTCGTCGAATATCGCCCATGTTTGCCAGTACGATAGGTGCACCTTGCCGACAGCGAGTTCAATCGAGCCCAGACATGGCGCCGGCGTTGAATTCGGCTTCGTTAGCCGTAAAACAGTAAGTGCGGTAAAACAGTTAAGTTCGGGAGATAGTTTAAAACGTCGTAAAGTATTTCGAATCTAGGGTGAGTGAATGTGGAGAGTTTAGAACAAACACACAAGCCAGAAAGTGTGAAATGGCTGCTACTGTGTCGTGAGGTTTTCCTATACGGCTCCTGCAAGGAGCGTAATCCTATAAGCTTTTCCGGGCAAGTCAATCTGTGGGGCAAGTTATGTATACAGAGCCGGGAAAAAAACGGCCGCGTCTATCACCCATTTTGCAGCCCAGTTTTTTGGAACGTCAATAATAAGACGTATTATTGTACACATATACATGAAATCAGTGATTTGGGGGTGGGGACCTCAGCCTAGTTTGCCATTTTTTTTTATGGTTGTAATCGGTGTTAGCAGCAATTAACGTAAGCGGCGGCGCCAAATTGGTGAGAGGGAAAACGATGCGCTGATGCTTTGTTTCGTGCTAGGATTCTAAACATTTGTCAACAGAACAAATCCATGAAAGAAGATTAGTGCAACACTAAAGGCTTAACGTGTGGGTACGGGAAATCTTACGAAATGATCGGGAGTGGACAAAAGACGATGTTGATTTGCAACTACACTTTGTACCGGTTACGTGCGGTCGCACTGAAATGCATGCTTATCTGACAACTAACACTCAATGTTTTACTGTGACCACGCTTTTTTTCTCGTTAATCCAGGATTTACACACGCTTCAAGGCCACACGTGTGAATTTATTGTAAACTATTTTCGCATCACCAAACAGTCGAAATCACGAGACTGCTATCGATTTAACAGTTACCGTACGTAGTCCAACATTATTATTTTTTTTTTTTTTTAGACACGTGGAACTAAAGTCGTATTTATTCTTAATTCGTCTTATGTTACTTAATTTTTTGAATTAAATAAATTATTAAATAAATTAAAAGTATTTAATTCAATATTTCACAACCACAAGGGGAGGATGATCGATGAGTGAAGAGCGGCGTTGAAGTACAAACCTTGTTTTTAGAAGTACTTCTACTGGAGCCAACATTTTCTCACTTCACTATGTTATGAGAGGAACCATAAATTATCTTTCTTCATTGCTGAAATAACCTTATGTGTAACAACGTCTCGAAACGAGACCGTGTCACATCATTTCCATTGAATTCAAAGCACGGACGAGCTCGATTCGATCATATCCGCAGCTGTCTCGCGCGACAGGAACTCCCTGGACCAAGCTTGTAATATAGCGCTGCCAAACCATACGAAATATACTGTGCTTTGGTAATGGGTAATGAATGGCCAACAGTGCACCTTGCACGCACCTCAAACAGACGAGCGAGGCCACGACTTAAACAATCGATGATAACATCAAGTCATTCTCTTAGTGGCCCGATTATAGCAAAAACAAGAGAGTGTTTCTTTTCTGTTACTACAGAGCATTTATTTGTAGCTTTACATACATCTTTTTCAATAAAGAATCAACAGGGTTAGAGTGTAAAAATATATGTACTCTTTCGGTGTTACAATATTTGCAAGCAGCAGCGTTTCAGCTTCTAGTGGGTTTGGGAATATGTTGCAAATCTTGTATGTTGCCAATGTTTACTGGGGCTAATGGCCAATTAAGTCTTTATCTGTTTAATCTGTCATAGGTTAAATTATCTATGCCTTGTTATTTTATTTCCGGTTCCTGCCTCTGGAACCTTCGAGAAAATTCCATTTCCTATAATACCCTTGCTATTTCGCGGTTGTCAGGGGTAACCAAACCGCATAAAAGCAGCGCTCCGACCATGATAAATCAGAAAGCCTTCGGGCCAGCCACCCGGCAGGTCCTCCTCGACCCCTGCTAGGCCCTTCTGGTTAGGGGAATTTCTGGCTACTAAGCCTTTAGTTAGGGTAGCTTCCCGGGTTTCGGCAGCAAAATGTCGTAAATTAGCATTGTGGGAGAGCATACGACAAGCAACTTTGACGATGCTTAAGGTTAGGACTATAGAGAACCCTATCTTGCTTAGGCTTTAAAGGAATTAGGCTAGAGTGCCGTCTGATCAGGAAGGACGAAGGGACTGGGTTGATCTTGAAAGGAATGATCTTTGATTGCATAACCAAGATTCTTGAGTTAACTAGGATTGCATGATTAAATCTGATTGAAAGAGATTAAGCAAAATTAGACATTTTTTCCAGATCGATTGCTGGAATCAACGACGGAATTTATTCTCGTTAACGAGAAGACAACAAAACGATTCATCTAAAAAATACATGTGTAAAAACAAAACGCCCGAGGCGTCAACAAGTGAAAACAATCAACTATTTTGCAATCGACTGACGACAGGATACCTTTTACAATTCCTGTCGGCAAACAAGAAAGGTACAAAACGTAAAACTAAGGCTTATTGAGAAAGGGGCCACAAGGATCGTCAGGTACAAGATTCGCAACAATGGTGGATAAACATAACGCAGTAAGTTGGAAGGGGCAATCGGTCATCGTGGGAGACTCCCACGTTCGTTCCTTCAAAGAAAATTTGTATCCACGTCCAATCTTTTGGTGCTGGCCTGATATCAAGAACCGCAGTAGTGGTCCTTATGTAAACCTTAGCATGAACTTTTATGTTAAACGTCAAACTTTTAACTCCTATAGTTTCGCCCAAAATTGACATAGACCAACGAAATTCGGTATTTGAGGTCGTGTCATAACTATTTCACCGCATTACAAGTTTTAATGACAACAATTGAACCGTTCGGTGTCAACAGCATGGCCATTTGTTGTTGTTGTTGTTGTTGTTGTTGTTGTTGTTGTTGTTGTTGTTGTTGTTGTTGGGACTCTTTGGCCTCACCTGGAGATCGAACCGCTAAACCGATTTTCAAGTTCTATAGGATTTTCAAGTTCAACGTAGGTAAGGACAAGGCCTAGGGCCTTTTGCAGGCTATTTTAATGCAACTACAATATTCCTGACACGGAAAGCCAAATGGGCTAGAACTTTTGCTCTCACCTAGAGATCGAACCAATGAACCGATTTTCAATTTGTATAGCTTAAAATGTAGGTAATAACACCGACCAGGGCCTTTTGAACACGATTTTGATGTGACTACAGTATTCTCGTCGGCAGAGCAAATATTATTGTAGAGAACTGGGCAGAAATCATTAATGTTGTTGTTATAACTCTTTACTCTCATCTGGAGATCGAACCACTGAACCGATTTTCAAGTTCTATAGCTTAAAACGTATGTATGGACAAGGACTAGGCCCTTTCGCAGGTTATTTTAATGTAACTACAATATTCTTGACACGGAAAGCCAAATGGGCTAGAACTTTTGCTATCACCTAGAGATCAAACCAATGAATCGATTTCAATTTGTATAGCTTAAAAAGTAGGTGGTAACACCGACTAGCACCTCTTGAACACGATTTTGATGTGACTACAGTATTCTCGTCGGCAGAGCAATTATTATAGTGGAGGACTGGGCAGAAATCATTAATGTTGTCGTTGCGACTCTTTGCTGTCACCTGGAGATCGAACCACTGAACCGATTTTCAAGTTCTATAACTTAAAATGTAAGTATGGAAAAGGTCGAAGGCCTTTCGTGAGCTATTTTAATGTAACTACAATATTCTTCACACGGAAAGCCAAATGGGCTAGAACTCTTGCTCTCACATACAGGTCGAACCAATCAACTGATTTTCAATTTGTATAGATTAAAATGTAGGTATTAACACCGACCAGGGCCCTTTGAACAAGATTTAGATATGACTTCCGTATTCTCGTCGGTGGAGCAATAATTATTGTAGAGCACTGGGCTGAAGTCATTAAGTGGAGTAACAAATTTCAGCAAATCGAGCTAAAAACATGAAATTTGGTACACAAGTCTTTCTTAACATTAAAAATCGAACCAGCCATGGACGTCTATGAAATACCCTCAAGTACCTTCTGCGCCTACCCGTCCGTGCCCATTCACAGGGGCTTCGGCAACAAATTCTTACAGATTAAGTTAAAAACATGAAATTTGGTGTACAATTCATTCTTAACAGCATAAATCGAATCAGCCATGGAACCCCCATGAAATACCCCCAAAGGGCCCCAGCTTCCTCCTTTGCCCCCCTCATTGGTTATCGATTTTCATGAGGTGCAAAGTAGGGGCAGGGGATGCTGGGTGAGGCTTTGGTGGTATTTCATGGGGATCCATGCCTGGTTCAATTTCTACTACTAGGAATGATTGTCGTACTAAAATTCATAGTAGTACAAGTGAGTGTGGTAGGGGAACAGGAAGGGGCCTTAGGGAGCATCTAGAGAGATTCCATAGCTAGCTCGATTTATTAGCTAAGAATTGTTTTGTGTACCAAATTTCATGGCTTTTTGCTCCATGTTCATAATTAGCCCAAATTCTGGCCTGTAACAGCTATGCTACACCTGAAAATCGAACCAATGAACCGATGCTCAAGTTTTACAGCTTAAAACATAGGTATGAAGAAAGCCTGCGGCTTTTTGAACGCTATTTTAATGTGTCTACAATTATTGTTGTGATTTTTCTTGGGGAAATTTTGCTCTTACCTAGAGATCGAACCAAAGAACCGATTTTCAATTTTTATAGCTCTTAAAATTGAGTATTAAAAAGGCTGTCTTAAAACAGTTATTTTAAGGTGGTTACAGTATTCTTTACTGTGTAATTCTTGCTAAAACAAGAAAAAAAATAATGGATATTAGTATTAAAAAACGCTTATACGTATAAAATACGGATGTAAGCCTTAAAAAACATAAAGCCCTAAAGGAAAAGATATTAGAAGAAGACATGTAAGCCATCAGCGTCGCACTAATACGTGTAAAAGAAGGTCGAGTTTGTTTTTTGGGAGCTGGACATTCTTTTACACGTATTAGTGCGACGCTGATGGCTTACATGTCTTTTTCTAATATCAGGGGTCGTAGAGTTCCTACTTTTTCCTTATTTCCTACTTTTTTTTTCTAATTCCTTATTTTGCTACTTTTTTCCTGTTTTTAGATGCTTTCCTACTTTTTTTTCACCCTTGCTTATTTTGTGTGTAAATTTAAGTGTAAATTAATAAAATAACGTAGAAAAATATTTGAGTTTAATACGTAAGGCACGAACTTCATTGGTGTACTCGGTCCCTGAATTGTTTTCAACGTAACGAGGCGTTCTGCGCGTGTGAGTTGAAAAGCATCACTTCCGGTTTCTTATCTTGCGCGACGGTTTCGTTTTCACAAGTCTACCGTCAACGTGCAAGCATAAATTGTTGAATAAGTACTTAGCCTACTATTATGTTTCCATTGTTTAAATTTAGTAGTAGCTAGCTGACGAGCAAACCAACATGGCGCCACCAGTAAGGTTGGCGTTGTTGGAGATGAAGAAGTCGGGACTCCTGACTCAGAGAGAGATCACCAGTGGAGTTGTATCAGTGGGAAAGTACCGTGAAGTGTGGAAGATAGCAGAAGGCTTGGGTCTAGACGAGTTGGACTGGAATTTGTACGGCATAGTTGCAAGGGAAGGTGAGGAAGATTTAGAGTTGGGACTATTGAATGAAGGGTCAAACAATGCTAACAATTTAGGGGTGACCAGTGTTGCAAACGAAGCGGACAGTCAGGAGGCTCAGCATGCAGGATTAAGAGGAACAGTGACTGACGGTATTTATCGTCGTGGGGCAACCGGGCCTTCTTCAAAGGCATCCTATGTGGAAGCTTTAGCCTCAAAGGACAGTGCTGCTGCAGGTGTTACAGAGGAAGATTTATTGGGAGGCTCATATGGTGTTGATCAAGAGGCACCACGTGACCTGACGTGGCTAAAGAGACTTTACAGGGGCTGCCTCTCCAATCTCTCCATGGAGCTTTCTCTGGTCATCCTGGCGGACCAGGCAGGACGTCCGTATTTGGTGCAGGACCTCAGAGATACTTTGGTTGAACTCGTCGACTTGCGGCGTGTCAGCGGCATTAGTAGGTTGCGAGCAAACAATGCCTTTCAGGTGTCGTTTGCTGATAGAGAGGCCAAAAGCATTGTGAAGAAGGCAGGCAACTTACTGATAGGCGGTCACCGAGCAGCAACTTACGACTTGCATGATCGAGCGCTTCGGTTCAAGTTGCATTGGCTGCCACTCGATGTTCCAGACTCTGACATTGTGAGGGCTCTTTCGTCCTACGGGGAAGTAGTGGGTTTATCCCATGAGCGTTACTTTATTGAGGGGCTCCATCATTGTCGGACGGGAGTTAGGTGTGGTGTATTGAAACTCAAGGATTCAATTGTTGTAGACGACGTGCCTGATGTTGTTTGCGTCTTAGGGATTGCCGGTTTGCTGGCCATAGCTGATAGGCCTCCAAAGTGTTTAAATTGTTTCAAAAGAGGTCACGTGAGGCGTCTGTGCAGTGAAACGTTTTGTAAGGTGTGCCGCAGCTTAGTACCACGAGAGGCGCCTTGTGTACATTTGGCCCCCCCAAAGGTGCCTGATACCGTTTCTGTTGCTCCAGCTGATGATGTGGAGTCTGGGGCCGTTGGACCTCCAGCCAAGGCTCCCATTGCTGTCTCAATTCCGTCTGAGTGGTCGACTCAGCGCCGTTCACGTCGGCGGAAAGCGTCAGTCTCGCGGTCGGCGCTTGCGAGCTCCCCACCTCTTATCAAAGTGGTTGCAGTGGACAATAACCGTTTTTTGCCCTTGGGTGAAAATGAGGATCTCGCAGACCAGCAGATGGCTGATGATAGTGTGGTTTCTACTGTGAGTGTGGTGCCGGTTCCAGTGTCAACTGAATGTGTGCCCTCTGTAATAGTGGACCCAAAAGTGTGTGTACACGGTGGAAATGCCAATGTGTGTGTAGAGTGTGTTGTCAGTGCTTCGGATTTGGTTTCGGGCGTAGTAATAAACGGCACCGTAGCTGAAGTAGTGCCTGGCTCGGAAATCAGTTGGGCAAATGAAGTGGAGATTGAGATGACGGTGTCAGATGGTGAGTTAGGTTCGTGTGGGTCAGATAGTGAGGCCGGCAATGCGAGGCACAGCAGTGGTTCTAATGCTAGTGAAAATTTAGTTCCCTGTGTGGAGGGAGACAGTGAGCAACTTTAAGTACGTGTGTCTCTGTAGTGTTGTGTGTTTCACTCTGTCATTTTCACCCTGTGTGTGTGGAATGCTAGGGGAGTGGCTAATAAGGGTGAAGATGTTGAAATTTTAGGATCTAAGGTTGAAATTTTGGGCTTGGTGGAAACTAGGCTCCCACCCAATGTGGTCCCTGTTTTGAATGGGTTTGTGGGTATGGCAGGTCCTGGTCGGTCGGGGGTCAGAGTTTATGTTCGGGGTTGGATTCCTATGTGCACCCTCCCCTCCACCCCCTGTCGTGGAATTGATGCTTGTGTTTTTAGAGTTTGGTGGGGGAGGGAGTGGGTCACTGTAGGAATTTTGCACATAACAGGAAGCATTTCTCAGGCGGCGTGGGAAGGGTGGGTGTCGTCACTCCCTGGTCCTCTTCTTTTGGGTGGGGATTTTAACGCCCATCATTGGCAATGGGGGAGCACTCGTTGCGACAGCAGGGGTCGGGTCATTGCCAATAGTTTGGATCGGTTCGGCCTGACTGTGGTGCAGGACGGGACGCCAACTTTTGTCCGCCGATATAGGGGGGTCATCCAGGAATCGACTTTGGATTTGTTCCTTTGTACCAGTAGTTTGGCCACTCATGCTGCGTTCGAGGTGTCAACAGACCTGCGGGGGAGTGACCATTTTCCTGTGGCGTTGTCCTGGAACATTGGGAGGGGGAGGGTACTTGACAGCCTCGCCCGTTTAGCCCGTCCGGTGGTAGATTCAGGGGATTTTGCACCTTGGGTGAAGAAGTGGATTGGGGAAAGAAAGGGAGGGGGTGTTCGTTGTTTGGCTAGAAGGACCCGACGTGATGCTGTGTGGTGGACACATGCTTGCGTCGTAGCTGTCAGGGATAGGCGTCGAGCTTGGCAGAGGTTTCTGCGGTCTCGCTGCGATGCTAGGTGGTACGAGTACGTTGGAGTGGCACAGGAGACGAGGTTCCTCCTCCACAAGGAAAAAGCACAGTTTGGGGCAAGACTTTGTGCTAAAGTCTCTGAGGGTCTGCCGATTTCCAAGGTCTGGGCTCTAGTGAGACCGCAGGATGCTCGTCCAGCCATCGCCTGGGTTTTCGGCGGGACTGGAGAGGTCTTGCGCGGGCCTTGCATGGCTGAAGCGTTTAATGCAAACTTCGCAGAGGTGTATGCTAACCCCAAGGGTCCTCCTCCGCCTCGAGGTGTTGGGGGGGACCCCGGGGGAATGGATGGCTCGGACTCCCCGCTTACCCGGTTGGAGCTCTCGGCGGCTCTCGCAGCCTGTCATAGTGACAGTGCAGTGGGCATTGATGGAGTGTCCTACGCGGATCTGCAGGATCTTAAAGAGGATGGCAGCCAGGCTCTGCTTTCCTTTTATCAGAGTCGGTTTGACGGGGCCCTCCCGCCACGAACTTGGATGTTCTCTGTCTTGACCCCGGTTCTTGGTAGGGGGAAGGTGCGCTCGGCCGTTAGGAGTTACCGGCCTATTGCCCTTCTGTCTTGTGCCCGTAAGGTTTATGAGAGGATGTTGGTGAACAGATTGGTGTGGCAAGTCGAGAAGTCTGGGCGTCTGTTTGGCGCCCAATTCGGCTTCCGGAAGCATCGGGGGGCACAGGATGCGATGCTATTCCTTGAATCAGGGATACGCGAGGCCTGGTTAAATGATAGCATCGCAGTGGCCGTGTTCCTTGACATCAAGGCGGCCTATGACATGGTGGATGTGTTGTGGGTCGGTCATGAACTCAGCGAGTTGGGTGTTAGCTACAAGGTGAAGGCAGCGGTTCTGGCTCTGCTGGGTCAGCGTGACTTCGCTACCAGAGTCGGCTCTGTTTGGTCGGGGGTGAGAACCACCGACCGGGGGCTGCCCCAGGGTAGCTGTCTCAGCCCGGTGCTGTTTGCTTGTGTTATCAACTCGGTCTTGGTGGAGATGGGCCAGGCAGTGAACGTTGTGGCTTATGCAGATGATGTGGCTGTCTGGCTCACAGGTAAGGATCTATTGGTGATCCTTTCGGCATTGGAGGTTGCCATTAATTGTGGATCGAAAGCTCTCGCTGCCAGAGGTCTCCAGCTGTCGAGTGCCAAAACTGAGCTTATGGTTTTCAGGCAGGGCCAAGGCTGTGAGGCATCAATCAAGGTGGATGGTGTCTTGGTACATTCCTCTCTTAAGGTCCGGTACCTGGGCTACTGGCTCGACCCACAACTTAGCTGGGTACATGATGCGGCCGCTGTTCGTAAAAACGTTGCGGCCCGCCTTGGTGTGCTGAAGTCTCTGACGGGCAACAGGTCGGTCGCAAGGCGTTGTACCATTGTCAATTTCTACAGGGTGTACTTGCGCTCCTGTGCAGATTTTCATGCCCCGATGTTGGTCAGTTCACGGCAGGCCATCGGTGGACTCCAAGTGGCTCTGAATGAGTGTCTTCGGGTAGTCACAGGTTGCTTGCCTTCAACGCCTGTGCTTGCTCTTCACGTTGAGGCTGGCGAGTCCCCAATCGAGTTTCGGGCGAAAGAGTTGTTAGTTAGGCTCTGCCAGCGAGCTATTGCAAGGGGCTGGTCGGACCCACTTTCCAAAATCCTCCGGGATTACATGATTTTGCCTCAGGGAGCCCGTGCGCTTCTGGGTTCTCCGGGTTTAGGTGCTACCCTCTTGTGTCAGGAGGGTCTGATTGACCTTCCGACACCTGTGTTTGTCCACCCTAAAGCTCCTTGGGTGTGGGGCAGTGCTGCCGAGTCTGCTTTGTTGGATCCATTAGTTCCAGTACACCTGCCGAATACTTGTGCCCCGATTTTCTGTGATGCTTCCTTTTTGGTGTCGGGAGTGGGAGGGGTGGGTGTGTGTGTCCCACGGTTGCATCTTGAGTTCGGCTACACCGTGAGAGGCCTCCCGTCGGCGTTTGTGGGCGAGCTTGCGGCAATATCGGTGGCCCTTGATGTGGGGGATAGCCTTTTGTTCCCAGACTTCTGTGTGCTGACAGATTCCCTGGGGGGGCTTGGATTCCTCAGGAGCTGTTTCCGTTCTGTTCAGTGCTCGCACCCGATTGCTTGGGAAATTGGGTGGAAGCTGTTCACGTTGAGCCTCCAGGGAGTGAGTGTGTCGATTGGTTGGGTCAGGGGGCATTCTGGTGTATTCGGGAATGAGCAAGCAGACGCTATGGCCCGCCGGGGGTCAGGGGGTGGATGCACGGAACTTTGCATTGCTCTCGGCCCTCGCGACTTGCGTCCTGCTGTGAGCAAGGTCTTTCGGGGTGACTGGGCGGCCGCCTGGGTCGCTAGTGAGACGGGAAGGCGGCTTTTTGCGCTCCATCCTTCGGTGGCTGCCCCACGACTCCTGAATCGGTTTTCCCGTAGGGATGCGGGCCTGTTGTCACGTCTGCGTACAGGCCATGTTCAGCTTCGGGCCCATCTAGCTCGGCTTGGATGGGCACGTTCGCCAGTGTGTGAGTGTGGGAGGGGGGAAGAGACCGTCCAGCATTTTCTTTTGAATTGCCCCCGTTGGGTGTCTCAACGCCGCTTCGTCAGTAAGGGAGAGGGGGACCCTCTCCAGGGAATTCTTGGGGTCCCGCCACACACTGTCCCGGGGAGTCTCGGTCGGGTGCTTGGTTTCTGCCGGGCCACTCGGCGGTTTCAATGGCTATAGCAGAAGAATTGTTCATTCAAGTAATTTGTTTTTTTTCCTTACTTGGCTTTGTCTTCCCTTGTTTGGCCTGTCTCCCCTACAGTCCTGTGCCGGGGCCGTAGGGTTAGTGTCGTGGTGGATGGTCCTCTGTATTCGCTGTCAGTGGTGAAAGTTTGCAGTTGTGTTCAGTTGCGTATTTGGCCGTACGGCTGTGGACGGTATTTTATTCAGGTGGCTCCAGTTCTATATGTACTTTAGGTTAGTGTGTATTTTAGGTTAGTTTGTTAGGTTAGTTTGTATTTTAGGTTAGTTTGTTAGGTTAGTTTGTAAGTAGTTAGTAAGTAGTTTTATTGTAGAGTGAGCGGATGGCTTGTAGGCCTTAAGGCTCAATAAAACAAATTCAAATTCAAATTAGCTAGCTCGATACAATGAATGAGTATTAAAAACCCTTCTGTATAATTACGTCACCATGTAGTGTACGTTGAGCTTGCTTAGCCAGCTCCAATAGAATGGTTTCGTCACACATTTGGTTATTTCCAGTTTGGCGTCGACAACGAGAGAATATTCGGAAAGCTAATGAGCTACAATAATTGCGTGCAGCAGCTTTTCATGTACTGCTAGTAAAATAAAAAATATATCACTGCCGTTGGGTATGTTATAGTGGACACTGCCGCTGCTCATTTTTCCTTAAATCATCGCTGGTCGAAATTTGTTAAGTTGATCTTGGGTCCTACAACAAAGATTTACAACGCGGTACTACAACGTTAAATTGTCACGGATTTTAACATTCTAATAGACCATTTTAACCAGTAGCATGCACAGACCAACTAGAGGGCAGGGGCAACGTTTGTAAAAAAGGGCACGCTGAGGTATTGTTTCTGGAGACTTTTTTTTTGCTCGTCAGTTTGTTTTTTTTTTTACATTTTTTTAAGCTTGTCTCTTTTTTACCATTTTATGCCCCTATGCCCCTTTCCTGGCCTTCTTTTTACCCTTTCTAGGTCTCTAGGCCCTTTCTCTGGTTGCAGCACCAGCGTCTATCGGATCAGAAAACCAAAATACGACATTTTTTTTTTACAAAAAGAGTAAAAAGGGCATTTTTTCGAAAAGAGCAGGGGCTATGCCCCCCCCCTTCCCTCCGCACCTTACCCCCTCCTGTGCACACCAGATTTTAACCAGCTCGAAACGAGCTTTCGTATGGCTTAGGCCCTACACTTTAAGACTATCTCAAATGACTTTGGAGTTAGGCTTTGTACCCAAAACTAAACATCAAATGTAAGATGAGGAATTTTACAACAAGTTACAAATCTTTTAAAATGTTCAGAAAAAAGTGTAGGTGTGTACAAAATTCTTGTCTCAAGTACGAGCATGTGAGACTTGTCTGGCGGTGGTTCCCTGCATCCCCCCCCCCCCCAAAAAAAAAACTAGAGCCATCGCTGTATAGAATGAAGAGCTACCTTTTTACATCTGCTGCCACGGGATCAAGTTATTAAAAGAGATTTTTGTTAAATTGGATTTGGTAGCCTAGATTTAAGAATGCTCTTGAAACGAGTAAGCTTTTATAACATTTACTGTTATTAAGCCCTGATATTATGCCGAGGGGTTCCTTATATTTACCTACTTTTTACTGAAAAATTCCTTATTTTTCCTTATTTATGATTTACAACATTCCTTATTTCCTACTTTTTCCTCCCTAAAACCCGCTACGACCCCTAAATATCTGTTCCTTTAGGGCTTTATGGTTTTTAAGGCTTACATCCGTATTTTATACGCTTATGCGTTTTTTAATACTAATGAACCATATAATTATGTGAGTTCACTGCGGACTTCCATATTGCTTCCCATATATGTAAGTTTACTGCGGATTTGGAGGAGGAAGCAACTTTTGTGATTAGTGGAGGCTCGAACAACATCACGACAGACTCACCACTAACATTGTCAGTACGCTGGGGCTCACCGCAGTGGAACTAGACGGGTTAGACCAAAGTCAACCATTTCCTTCATTGGCTTCTTCCCTGCACGACTATGCAAACCTGCCTTAAAAGAAGATTCACCACGGTCAACGTGCTCTTAAACGCAACTGTGCATTGAAAGACACTTGCAACTTCGTTAGTATTGATTACACCATGTGCACAGACGACCCTCTGGTATCAAGGGACGGGCTCCCCCTTACGCCACTGAGTCTCTCCAATGTGTCTGCCTACTCAACTTATTTCATTAAATAGCACTTCGGAAAACTATTCATGCTAAATCGGGAACCAGATCCCAACAGTGCCTCGATACTTACTGATATAGCTGTTTTTGGCTCCTTGGACTGCGTTATGTGTTGATCATTGCCTGTAGTGTTGTGCTCTTGTATCGGCCCTTCGTGCATCAGGCCGCTTCGATATATTGTTCATTGTCACATCTTGACTTATCCCTGATATAACCGACAATATGGTGATCGGTTTGTACTGCAACAGTATTTTGCGTTTTGACAGGGACTCGAGGGTAGGAGGGGTGGGGTGACTATTATTTTTCAGTGAAATTTGGTTGACCTGTGTGACAATCGACCTGATGATGCTGAGGCCTTTACTGCCTTTATACCTTCTCGTAACTTGCAGTTTACCTTGGATTATCTTCCACCCAGCTTTTGTAAGGCTTCTGTCTTTCTATGGGGAGACTCTTCTTAATAATTTCGATACACGTTGCTACACTGTTTTATTCTGGGTTCTAAACTGTTGACTGGAGACACTTGACGGCAGCTAACCGACACCACCACTCCTTTTTGGACATAATCAACCCCTGGAATTGACTCAGTTGTTTCGAAGTCGACTCGAGACGATAATATACTGGACGTCATTTTAGCCCAAATGTAGG
This sequence comes from Lithobius niger, assembly GCA_023313725.1. NCBI lineage: Eukaryota > Metazoa > Arthropoda > Chilopoda > Lithobiomorpha > Lithobiidae > Lithobius > Lithobius niger. The sequence goes on along the minus strand of JAHWFP010209043.1, from coordinate 3,845 downwards.
ATCTTATTTTTGATGTTGAGGTTGGAGAGCATATAAGAAGTAGTGACCACTGTATGGTGTTTTCTCGTCTCCACTGCACTTGCACCTCACATTGACACACTGCCATGATGTTGACCTGCCCGGTTGATTTTGAAAAACTGAGAACTTTTCTTGCGCTCATTGACCGGTAGGTAAAGCTTCATGGACACGGCGAGTCGGTAGAATAGGCCTGGTCGGTGTTTTTGACGACCATACTGGAAATGGCATACTAACTGTTCCAGGGAAAAACCCGAAAATCACATACTCGTGTCCCACCCCTCATCACTAGGGCAGACGTTAAAACTGTGGAGACGGACTAAAGTGTTCCTGATTCTCAAAAATATTTAAGAGTATGATCTTTGCCTCGGTGAATACGGCCACCTGGTTGCAGCGTTTCACATCTGTAAGAGAGGAATAGCTACTCTGCGAATGGAACCTTTCTGATTTGTTTCGGCTTTACAATGAAAGAACTGGTAAAAAACTAAGTTTGACCCTTTTAAATTTAATTCCGACTTTATTATTTCCGATTTTGCTAGGGTACATTTTCTAAACGAAATGTTTGCCTAAAATTGCATTCGTGACAATGGCATCCTTCTGCAGTGTTGGCACTTATGCATAGTACCTGACGAGCCATGTGAACATATCAATTTCGCTCCCAGCCAGGTTTTATGTACTTTGCAAGGCCGCATGATTCGTCCAGATGACTAGTCCGCCTTATTTTTTTTTTTACAAACGAGTTGCAGCTAAAAACCGTATGCGCCTCTCTATATAATTTTCTGTGGTCATTCAATAGGCATGCTGTCTTCCGTTGGGTCTATGGCGAACGTGATCCTGGTGTGTAAGAACATCACCCGCCCCGAAAATTACAAACCAATTGCTATAACATCGGTTCCTTGCAAAGTGATGGAAACTATTGTTATAACTAATTTTCATGTTGACTTTCATGCTGGAAAACAATCTTATTTCGGATGACTAATTTGTTTTTCTACCAGGTAGGTCTTCAACTTGTCAATTAATCAGTTGTCTCGACCTGTGGACTGATGGTCTCGGGATCGGTGTGCTTACTTCGACTTTAATGAAGCTTTTGAGTATCTTGTGTACTCGAAGCATCTACAGAAACATTCCGAGGTCGGTTTTATGAGGGTTTGTTAAAATGGGTGGTTGCTTTCTTGAGGCAAGATGCCAGGTACGGTCTTTGTGACCATTTAAATAATCTTAAATGCGACCGTCCTTCAACCATGCAGTTTAGGTTTGCAAATTATACTTGAAGTTCAGTGGGCAACTCGTGTATTCCTCTGTTGACCCACTTCCAATTCGTGAGGGAATGAACAGCATTCTTGAGTGGCGTTCGTTGTGGCAATTACCCCTTTCAGCGCACAAGTGTCAGTGGTCTTGCAAATCGGTCGCCAGGGCTTCTTCAGCCAGTATTTACTTCTGGACCTTGCCCTTCTGGGGGTCTGTAAAGTCGATGATCTCGGAGTACATATCACCTCAAACATTAAGTCGTCAGATCATTGTAACTTGATCGTTATTCGGCCATATTCATAATGACGGCTCAACTCAAAGTCTGAGCTGGTACTTTGCTAAGTCAGAGCGAAGCCTGAGCCTAGCGCAAACTCACTTTGGTATGCATAATGAAATCCAGGCTCAGACTTAGCAAAAGTAGAGCTTTGGCGTGAGTTTGAGCCTAGCTCACACCTAGTAAAGCACAGCTTTGACGGGTCGACGGATACACAAATACACAAACAGACAAATAATGGGGGCGGGGGGAAGATAAGGTAATAATAAATAATAATACTTAGAAAGAAAAAAAATGTACGAAGTTTACACTTGTGAACTTTTTTTTTAGTTATACAAAAGACTTTATAAAGATTTCATTTTTATAATATTGAAGACAAACCATTGATGTTTAACAAGAATTTTTTTCTAAAAAGAATATTTTCTAATAATAATGGTTGTCAATGCCAGTAGTTGGCTCCTGTTGGTCTTCCCGAAAAGTGTGATGAAAATCCCAACTCAGACCAAAGATCTGTTTTGGTGAACCAGATCGCAAGTGACAAGAAAGGGAAGTGCACATTGGGGCACTTGGGTCACTCCCCCCCCCCCCTCCCGGTGGGGGGGGGTTTTGGGGGAATAAAGAAAATCCATTACAAAGGCTATTCAAGGATTAAAATACTGATTCCAGGGTTACAACTACAATGTGGCCTGGCCATCTAGTTTTTTTTTAGAATAGCTATTTCTAGACATATTTTTTAGAATGCTTGCACCTTTTTTTTAAAGTTAACTCTGCCCTTCTTTTCGAATAGATGCTTTTCCACCTCCTCCCCGTTTGAAAGTGTGTGGGCGTGTATGGTGACAATGAAAAAATACGTCGCCAGCAATAAATCAGCAAGGACCACGTCCAGAAGATAGATCCCGAAGTAGATGTTTTGCTGAACCAGGTCGCAAGTGATAAGAAATGGGTACATTGGACACATAGGGGCACTTGGGTCACTGCTCCCCTCCCCCCAGCCCCTACTTTCGGATGCGCTTTCGGTACATACAGATAAGCCATTACAAAGGCTATCAAGGATTAAAATACTGATTCCAGGATTACAAGTTCGTTCAATATGGCCCGGCCATTACTAGTATTTTTTTTTTATTTGGAATAGCTACTTTTTGAGACCTCTTTTTTTTAGAAAATATGGGAGGGAGGGGCAACGGTGCTTGCACCTTATTGAAAATGTTGCTCTTTTTGTATTTTAATGATCTTTGCCCTTCTTTCCTGTGTGCCCCCCCCCCCCCCCCGTTTGAGAGCCTGAGGGCGCCTACAGTGACACAGTGAACAAATACGTCGTCAGCCGAATTGCTGCAAACCACCATACTATTGAAGCACGGGAGTTGTAAATAGTCAAAATTTCCTTGGCGAGCTGTATCTCTGGACCGTGCTCCCCCCCTCCCCGTTTTGGGATTTTTGACCTCATCTTGGCGTTTGCTCCCCCCTCCCTCTCCTCCCGCATATTACTGCTGTCATAAACGCGATTAATACTTCAAAATTTTTCACACGACGGGTAACAAATACGTGTACTTTTTAATTTCAATTTTTATACAATTTTTGAGTTATTTGTGTCACAGACAGACGAATAAAAATTAGTCCGTTTCATGATCCTGCTGACTATTACTAGGAAACATGCTTTGGGCCTATTGTAGGCGGAGCGAACAGACATTTATTTCAAATTTATATTTAGTGTTTATTTTAATGACTGTACCATATTTGTTAATGCTCCTTAAAAATCTATGAGAAATGCTCATTCAGCTAAGTTTGGGTTATTTGCCTTTTGGTGTGACGCACTGTTGTTATTTGCAGGCCTTTGTCTTATTTTAGCTTTATTTTCAATAGGCCAAAGCTACCTTATTTATAATTTATTAATATTATATTAATAGGCTTTCGTTTGCTCCATCATTTAGTATCTGTTTAGCTTCTTTCCACATCTGTCACTAAATTAATACAGATGCAAACCTGTTTACGTTGCCTTTTGGATTTATATGTTCAATAATGTACATGTACAATACAATTGAATCAAAAACAAGTTTTATTAAAAACAGAACAACTAGCAACAAACCAGTCCCAAAGAAAAATATTGGTTATACCACCTCACATCCTGCGTGACATAACCACCAAAAACAAACTCTGTAAAAATATTAAAGACAAAGAAATAGTCGATTCTGAAATCTTACGTAAATATAAGAAACTGAAAGCTAAAATAGCAAAAAACATCTATCTGATTAAACAAAAAAATCTTAAAGACGCCATGAAGTAGGAGAACAACAACAAAAAGAATATGTGG
>JAHWFP010209037.1:0-10703 GCA_023313725.1 Lithobius niger | reverse complement strand
AGGGGAAAAAATCGGAGAACGAGGCTAAAAAGGAAGCTAAAGCCTCGGACCAACCTCTTTGCGCAATGGTTCGAGGATAAGGCCATCATGGCGGCGCCCATCTTTAACGACCATAGACGCAAGCCACTCTTCAGCTGGCCTCGGATGGCCTGGTGAATAAAATATTAAGCAATAAAAAGTATATTACTCGTTATGTAAAATCGATATCCACCTTCTCAGCTTTATCTTTTGCCCCAACTCAGATTGACGCGCCATTTTTTTTTCTCTCTTTTCTTTGTCTTTGGCAGGCTGGCCGGAGTGGAATGGAGTTGAGTGGCTGCTTTTAGACTTGGACAGGCCAGGGTCTTGGCATGGTCCGCTGCTATCCGTGAGCAGGAGGGGTGGTTGTGGTCGAAATAAGAAGGCCGGAAAAAAAACAGACCCTTTTCTCCCAAGATCATCGTCCATTCATGACGGTCGTAAACAACGCCGTGTCGCGTTACAGTCCAACAATCTTTTCTCTCCTTGGATTCGCTGGCAAAGTCACAGTTTTTCTCCATTTCTCCTTTGTTTTTTTGTTTGTTTTTTAGTTTGTATTTTCACTTCTTGCTTTGTGTTTTCTTCGTGGAATACCGTTCAAACTAATGACAATGACAAGGAGTTAATATTAATTACCAGGACCAATATGAAAGGGAATGGCCGTGGCATTACCGCAGGTTCAGGGTTGCGTTTTTTGACGTCGAAAACCAGTTATTGGCGTGACATGTCAAAAATCGTGCGAAAACCGTCAAAAAGTGTCGACGACTGTCAAAAAGTGTCGAGAACCAACAAAATCAAGACTGACCTAGCCAAATTTAAGCAATACGGCACGCAGAAGTGTTAGAGATTACAGCTATAAATTAACTCTTTTAATTAACATAAAATAAAAACTTCAAAAAATCTTAATTTTAAATATAATAATGGCACTGTAAAACCATTTCAAAGGAGCAACTTAGCAGACTTAATTACTGTTATGATACAAAACGCACTGTGGCATAATGACTTTGCAAACTTATTCAATTATGTTGCCAGCAAACATGGCCGTAGGAAGCGGTACGGCTGGTGCGGCATTTGCCGTACCACTTTTCGGCACACAAGTTTGAAAATACCGTATATCCAAATACATGTACTCTCACAATGCTGATTTTTTAAAATATAGATGTAAGACTGAACATTTCAACTACGAAATGTTGTCAGTGTATCGTTATCATGATGGAAGTCTATGCAATTTCATAGCTGAGCTATCCGACATTGTTGAATCCATGACTTGTCGCGATGTCATTGTTATTGGCGATTTTAACATAAACTTGAAAGAAATGAATGCAGTCGAAAATATTTACCTCGACAATTTTTTAGCGAACGGTTTTGTTTCTTTTATGAACCAGTATATACTAGGGTTACTACTTTCAGTAAATCGTGTATTGACCACATTTTTGTTAAGAGCAATGATTTTGAGAAATACAAATCGGCTTTAATTAAGTTGCACATCACTGATCACTATGCATTGGCCCTCAACATTAAAACTGCTAATAATACTACAGATAAAGGAGCTTCACGTGCGCAGCACAGTGTTTCAAAAATTAATTTTGCTAAATTAAATGAACACCTCGAAAATGAAAACTGGTCTGGCATCTTACAAAATACTAATGCAAATGCAGCAATGACATCTTTTGTTGAAACCTTTCAGCAGAATATTACGAGGGCTACTTTTAATGTTACTGTTTCTGCTAAAAATAGAAAAATTAATCCCTGGATGACGACTGCTATTTTAAACTCTATCAGATCCAAAGACAAACTCTACAAACGTATGAAAAAATATCCCCTTTGTCAAGCTTACCGTGATGAGTTTGTAAAATACAGAAAAATTCTAAAAAATGCAATTAGAGAAGCAAAGGATGGCCATTACCAGGAAAAAATGCGCAAAGCAAATGGTGACTGTCGTAAACAATGGAATATTTTGAATGAAATTACTGGGTCCAAAAAAAAAGTGTAGCACATACCCCGACGAAATTATTGTTAATGGAACTTCAATTCGTCTTGATAATGACGCAAAGACTTATACAAACGAATTTAATAACTTTTTTTCGAATATTGGTAAGAATTTGGCCAACAAGATTGATCAAAAATCGACTAAGAGTAAATATCTACCACCGTCGACTAACCATTCTTTTTTCATTACTCCTGTTACTGAGCTGGAAATAAATAATCTTATCAACTCCCTCGATCTTGGCAAAAGTTCTGGTTTAGATGGCATCACTGCAGAGTGTATTAAGTCGACGAAGCACATTATTACCCCTATTCTTGTTCATCTTTTCAACCTTTCTTTCACTGCAGGAATTTTCCCCCAAATTTTAAAACACACTGTTGTGATCCCTATTTTCAAGAAGGGCAATCCCAGCGATCCGAATAATTATAGACCCATTGCTTTACTTTCTGTTCTTTCCAAGCTACTTGAAAAGGCGATGAAAAACAGGATTACTGTTTTTTTTGAAATAAACAACATGCTGCACACCAATCAGTATGGATTTCGAAAGAACTGCAGCACTGAAGATGCTATTCAGGGTTTTCTTTCGCGAACTTACATGGCGCTGGACTCGGGCAGCATTGTTGTTGGTATTTTCCTTGACCTGATGAAAGCATTTGACACCGTAAACCACGAAAGACTTTTACAGAAATTATATCTTTATGGAGTCAGAGGGTTGGCACATAACTGGTTCACGGACTATTTATCAAATAGGTCGCAATGTACAAAAGTCGGGAGTCATTACAGCGACAGTATTTTAGTGACTACAGGAGTGCCTCAAGGGTCAGTTTTAGGACCACTCCTGTTTCTTGTTTATATTAACGATATATACAACTTAAACACTAATTCTAGTATTGTGTCTTTCGCTGATGATACTGCACTTCTTGCTGCTGACAAAAATAGAGAGCTGGCCTCCGTTAGTATTGAACGTGATCTTGTACTTATTGGAGACTGGTTTATTGAAAACCTCCTTACCCTTAACGTAACGAAAAGCAATTATGTGAGTTTTGCTCTCAAGGAGAGGAGCGAAACAGTTGTAGATTTTCTTAAAATGCACAAGTGCTCAATGCAGATAACTTCACCATGTGATTGTCCATCAATCCAAAAAGTTAACGAAGTTCGATATCTTGGAGTCACCTTAGATAGAATGCTAAATTGGAGGAGTCAAATTGCAGCAGTTCTTAATAGACTGCGTGCTCTACTGTGCAAAATGTATTATCTTAGAAAGCATGTTTCCTTAAAGATGCTTAAATTATTTTATTTTGCTATGGGACAGTCATACCTTCAGTACTCGATTACATGCTGGGGTGGAACTTACATGAATGCTATTGATCCGGTTATCAAGCTACAAAAGAAAATTATTAGAGTGATGACTTTCAAAAAAAAACGTGATCATTCTTTCCAACTCTTTCAACAGCTAGGTATCCTGCCAGTCCGCCATCTGTATGTTTACAGAGTCTTAATTAACTTCCGCAGAATTAATAAACATGCTACGACTAGTTTTGTGACCAATTACCACACGAGGAGTGAATCTAATAATTTTGTCATTCAGCCTAAAGTTACTAAAGAAAAACTGCATAAATGCAGCTACTACCTTGGAAGCAAATTTTACAATAACATACCCAACTACATAAAAGATATTACTGAAATTCATCGTTTCCAGAAATACCTGTTTCGGTGGCTACTGGGTATCAGTACTGTGGCCCTTGAAAATTTATTTAAAGTTATAAGCTGAAAAATACTTTCAGCATTTTTTTGTTATCTTGATTTTCTTTGATTATTTGTAGCGTGTTTATTTATTTTTACTGTTGTGGTTATTTTTTCTACGATGCACCTTAACTTTGCATTATTAACAATGATTGTAATTTGCTAATAATAGTAACTTTGCAGTCGCTTTTATTAAAAATAGTTATTTAAAATAGTATTAAAATAGTAATACAAATAGCAATAAAAGTGGTAGTAAAAATACCTAATAAAAATTTTAACAATTGCTTATAACAGTGGTAATAATTTTATACTGCTATTATTGTAATTTTTTTTTGTCTACGATGCATCCAAACTTTGCAATTGTTTCATATGTTGACATTTGTAATTCTTGTATTTTCAAATTATTTTTATTATGGTAGCCAACACACCACACGCGACCACTAGCTCTTGTGGGGTGAGGGCACATACGGAGTTTTGTACCGATTTGCCCGATTCAATAAACCAATATTCTTCTTCTTCTTCTTCTTCTAACATACAATGCGTCTGCTGTCGTCAAACTTTTGCATCAGCCCTGTAAAACGCGCGTGGCTTTCCTGCAGAGCTTTGATGAGTAGCGTCTGTCGCGATAGCAGAAATCATGGTTTAGTGTAGTCATGCAGTTGATAGTATTCAAGTCCATGTATAAACTGAGCGCTACTTCTACTTCCCCCATCCTACGAAGGATAATAAGTTTGACCAAGAGAAGGGGGTTTTGGGGGAAGAAGTAAAAGAAACGCTAAAGCAAGCTTCAGCAAGTAGTCAACATCAAACTTTGGAGAAACCCCCAACACAGCAGCCAACGGATTGTTTGTTGTAAGTCACTAATAAGAGAATAGGAAACATCGCCTACATAATCGGGGGGGGGGGGGGGGGGGGGTTACATAAGTCTAAGGTTCTAAAATGACCTGACGTTAATAAAAAAAATCACAAGGTACGCTAAAAGTACCCCCATCACGAGCCAGGCTGCATTAAAGACTGGCTTTGCTATGATCCGAGATACACTAATCTGAGATAGAAATAAACTACCCTGACTGAAACTCAAACACAGGACTTCCCACCGACCTCACGTAACTTGGTTATATTAATAGCTTACACCAACACAAAAATTTGCCCCTTCCCATCTAAATCTTACACTTAAGAGGCACTATCACCGATTGAAAATCGTACAAAAATACTGTGGCGCCATCTAACGGCAGTGATATTGTAAAAATTTACAGCTTGCTTCCAGGTGCTCGAGGAAGTACCACATTTTCATTCAAGTATTTACGAGGTTCGTAGCTTGTTTGTTTCGTTAAAAGAAAAAGGTAGTCCATTCTTTCACTTGTTCTAAGCTAGGGCTAGATAGCGTTAGATGTTGCCAGATTGCTGCACACTTTCAATTGGAGAGTGTCACTTTAATAGCATACAGTAGCTTCATGGTCGAAATTGGAGGGGGGGGGTCAACTAAAAAGTCACTGTCGGTCGGGAAATGAACCCCAGTCGGCAGAGCGAACTACAAAAAGGAAAAAGGAAAAAAAAAAAAAAGAGTCCTCAAAAGTTCTCAAAACATGGCCTCCACAGGTAGATAACACAGTACCAGAAATTTCCTCAACTTCCGGGGTTCTGCCTTGGACCCTGCTTGGAAGACATCACGGTGCTCCCTAAGACCCCATAGCTGATTTAGCTAGGCCGTACCACTTTTAATTTGCTTCCTACGGCTCTGCCAGTAAACACGTTTTAATCGTTATGATTTTCTTAACCATTTGTTTCGTACAATTTTTTGCAGCTAAATTTACGTATTTTAGCAGCTTTTGACATGTCAAAACTATGTGTCCAAAAGGGGTATCTGACGTGACGGTTAAAACCATGGTATAAACTGGATAAAACCTGTCGCATGTCAAAAACTTGCCAAACCCTGCGCAGCTTCCATCTCTCGTTCATGGCCGCGACCCCCTTCGGTCAAATTTGGAACGACTGGTCGTAACTATTTTCTTGGATAACACACGTTAAATATGCGCTATAGTGTATACATAAGTTTTAACCTAATAGATACAGATGCGGAAATATACCACTCCAGTAACGGGTTCATCCCGGCATGCGGCACCTACGCTTGCAACAGCGTTCCAGAGCGCGAAGCGATGAAGCAGATGGCTATTGTAAGCCAAGGCCGACTGAGGCAGAAATCGCACGTTTCGCCTCCCGACTCAACGCCAGTAAACGCGCAAGCGGAAAACTGCTGCCCTTTAGTCTGCCCTGGTAAAATAAGATTCTAGCGATGTTCAATCAACTGGCGTGTATCTGAGTAAAGATACCCGACAGCTTTTCTTCCAGCTGACCTTGTGACGAGAGATGGAATATGAAGCAATAGATGCAATATCGACACTCCCACGTCCTATATTTATTGGCTCCTGATCTAAATGTTAATTAGTTTCTCTTCACAAAACGACCATCCATCACGCTCTTCTTACACTGAGAATTTTCGTTTTCTTTAACTACATGAGGACCACCGAAACCGACGGCGGACCTCCTTCTTCAGTAATTATACAGATCGAAGCTTTTCACAATGAGTGCTGAAAAACAAACCACAGATCTATACAGTATATCTCACTTAGAGGATGCTGCTTTGTTTTATGCCCTTACTAGGGAATTGACGTCAGCTTCGTTAATCGTCGGGTTTTTACGGAACACCACAAACTGCTTCTCGGTTAAGATATGTTTAATTTGGCTTATCAACAACATAACAAGCGGCTACAGCGAGTGCCTAGTCGCACCGGTCTTCTGTACAGTTCCTCCACTTCCAATGTTGAGGCGCACACCTCTATCATGCACTACACAGCTATCTGTATTATACCAATCTAAAAGCAGTAGCTATCACAATTGCCAGTTGAAAATGTGTTAGCTTTTAGGCCTATTTTACATTTTAGGCGTAATTGTCAGCTTTTAGGCCTAATTTTAACCATCAGTTTTAATTTCGTTAAGTAGCAGCTAACGGCGATAAGGATTGTATAGTACGCCTATTCTTTTTTGCAACACGGAGCACCTTCAGGCACACGGTTACAGTGTTACAACGTAACGTGCAACATAGTCTATATAGATCAGTGGTAGTATAGGGAAGTGACGAGAGAGACGCTGTTGATGAAGCCAACAGCGACTCGTAGCAAATTGACGTTGCCATGGTAACATGATTTTAGGCCTAATTTTCATTTTTTAGGCCTAATTTTAAAAATGCAGTTTTAATTTCGTAAATAGCAGATAGGCCTAATGGAGAATTTGGTTCGACGGTAAGCCTATTCATTCATGCAACAATGCGACAAGACTATTTTAAACGAAGCTAAAATCCATTTGTTTTTATTGAAGATATTAATTTAGGATTTTAATTCGACGATCAAATGTTATTATTTAATTTAGCTACATCGAAGAAGTTTATTAGCTATGAGGAAGTAACGATGTATTAATTTGCCATGTTATTTAACTAACTTCTCATACTGAATCTATAACGTTGTAAACCATGGTCGTCAATATCTGGTACCGTTGTGAAGTTGAAAAAAGCGACGGACGGACGGATAAAGTCGTTGCAAGTCTTCTCAGCCGGTACGGCTGTACAGAAGACTAAAAATGAGGTTAGACCTAATACGAAATGCCAGTGACGTAACGAACTAAATTGCAGGTTGGTTGATGAAATGCAATGATGGATGGTATCGCTACACCAAATACGAATTAAACATCGTCAACCAAACATAAAAGGTATACATTATACACAAAACTAAACACCGTAAATCAAAATTCCTTCGTATGTCGAAATCGAGATCGTAAATCGAAACCGAATCCCTAACACGAAATTCCTTCAGAAAATCGTTTAGGGAAAAGAAAACAAAAATTCTCAACCGAATTCCACTCGTGCTTGTATTAAATGTATAATTTGGGTGTTTTAGCACTCAACTCCTTTCCAACAAAGTTCCGTCGACCTTTGATCTCGGGAAATTAAATCTGGAAAGGAGTTTCGTGCTAAAACACACAAATTATACATTTCATAGGAACACTTGTGGTATTATCGCTGAAAAGACTACTACTTGCAGTGAAAAGGCCACACCGTACCGGTCTGTTTCAGTAATTATACAGATAGAAGCTTTACTCGTCACTGATTGGTCACTGACAAACAAACCACTAATGCCTCACTTAGAGCAAACTGTTTGCTTGCATCGAGTTATGCCCGTATAAGGAAAATGATGTCACGTTCGTAAAACGTCGGAATTTTACGGAAACACAAAGATGCTTCTGGTCAGAGTACGTTTAACTTCAATTTGATGAATTAGCGACACAAAAATGAGGTTTAGGCCTGCTTAATACGAAATACCAACGCCGAATTAGGACACGAAATTACAGATTGGATGACGGAATGCCATGTCGGCTAGTAACGCTACGCAGAGGAAAACATTGTATCTGATCATCGTCAAATTGAAAACTTCGATGGTGCTATAGTATAGTCGTAATTTTATGTTAAACAATGGGCCGTATGATAAAAAGAAGGATAACCTTTTACTTGCACTAAAGCCAAAGGCTCACAAGAAATAACTAAATACAGATGCAAACCTATTTACGTTGCCTTTTGGACTTATATGTCAGACTGCCTGAGCGGGGAATCGAACCCAGGACTATTGAAACAAAATACCACAAGTTTTCCTATGAAATGTATAATTTGTGTGTTTTAGCACGAAACTCCTTTCCAGATTTAATTCCTGAGATCAAAGGTCGAGGGAACTTTGTTGGAAAGGAGTTAAGTGCTAAAACACTCAAATTATACATTTAATACAAGCACGAGTGGAATTCGGTTGGGAATTTTTGTTTTCTTTTCCCTGTCAGTCTGGCTCAGCGGTAGGACCTTGGCTTTTGGTTTCAATGGTCCTGGGTTCGATTCACCGCTTAGGCAGTCTGACATATAAGTCCAAAAGGCAACGTAAATAGGTTTGCATCTGTATTTAGTTCTACTTGCACAATATGAAGCAAATCATTCAAGTAGTATGAATAAAAACAAAAAAGGAAAACCATAAACTTCTGAGTCAGAAGCAAATGCTTTTACTCCCGACCTTTTGCTCAAAGAATCTTTTTGCCAATCCTTCCAAAAAAATGCATCTCATCAGAGCTAGACTCACACCTTCCTCCGGTGGCTGTGATTCACGTCACGATGGCGGAAGCAGTGCATTTACGAAATGTTAAACACTCCAAGTCTCATTCCTCACTAATCCACAGTCACTACGAAATCCTAGTTCGGTTTGAAGTAGAAAACATGGAGTGGCTAGCTAGTACCTTCCTGTGCACAGCCACAGAGTCTCATGGTGTTGCACTCACATCTCGACCAAAAAAAGGGTGGTATGTTTGGGGCATCTATCCGATCCAGGATATCAAAAAGGCATACTCGAGTAACTCAGGGTTGAACAACTGTCAGTGTCACGGACTCTCAAAATGTGGTTCATAAAATAATTGCGCAAACTGAACACTGGATTAAATTCCTCGCCACTCCATACGCTATAAAGGAAGCCAAAACGCTTATGGCACAATAAACACCGCTTCCCAACTGTCATTGGTGTAACAGACTGTACACATGTTGGAATCCCAAATCCGAGTATTCACGGAGATGAGTACGTAAACCCCATAGGCAAGTGTACGCTAAACGTACAAGCATTCGTGCAATCCAGCAAAGCCAGCCGCGCGGCCTTGCCACTGAACTACAGAAAATGCTTTTACTCGTACCATTTACTTTGAGCAAAACCTTTTCTTTTTACCTTTTGCTTGGGAGGATTTGCTTCATCTTTATTCATACGGGCCAGTGACTGTTAATACTTCGTAGTAACATCTGATGTCGAATCTAGTAAGAACCGTTTTCAGGAACGAAAACCAAAATTCTCACACCGAATGTCTTTCGTGCCTTCATGAAATCTATAAAATTGTGCGTTTTAGCACTCAACTCCTTGCTAGCAAATTAAATTTGGAAAGAAGTTTCGTGCTAAAACACAAATTGCTGATTTCACAGAAGCACGCGTGGTATTAGGACTCATTAAGCCCAACCACAAGTCCCTGAGACCTCTGTGAGCCGAGCTATTCGAAGAAAAAATTTCTCTGAATTGTAAGAACGCTTTCAAGTGTACACAAACGCTTAATAACTTCATGAACTTTTAATCACCGACCTCATCAGGGTGGAAATAACTTGTTTTACACGGACACCGGATCTCAAATGTCACTACAGATCTATGGTGTCATTCGGATCACGTAACCATCGGCGTAACTCCCCATAAAACCCAGACGACCAGTATGAAACACCGTCTGAGGGGGCACGCTTATACCAAGGATTTGTGTAAATCGATGATGCACGTAAAAGATCCATTGTGACGTTTGGGATCCGCTTTGTGCCGCTACCCTAGGATTGTCAGAAACTAAATATTACAAGGATAGGGCTGATTTCTTTTAAAACTAATTTATCCTTCACGACAGGAACGAATGCTTCACACGTGATTGAAAGTAAACAGGGTTGTGGTCTCTAAGCTAAGAAGAAAAGAAATCGAATCGCAGGCTGGAAAAAAATGGGAGGGTGAAGAGGAAAGGCTTATGAATACATGAAAGAAAGAAGAAAAAAATGGAAAGCAGATAGAAAATGAGTGATGGTTGTCTTATGCCATCTTTTCTGTCTCTTTTGGGGGATGGAAGAATATGGTGAGTGGCTCGGGGTGGAGGATCACACCAACGATACCATAATTACGATGATATTAATGTCACTTTCAAGTGTTTGCTCCAGGCCTTGTGACGATGGTTTGGCGTCCCCCAGACCGCACTCCGCCCCCCCCCCCCCCAGAAAAAGAATTCAACGTGGTTTTCGAATAGTTCAATGAAGATCGTGTCCTTGTGGGTTTAATATTAATCTACAATGTCTTAACAGCCTGTCTAG
>JAHWFP010209033.1:0-14376 GCA_023313725.1 Lithobius niger | reverse complement strand
ACGATCCAATCTTTCTCTTTCTATAGCTAATTTTTCTCTTTCAATTTCGTCTAGCCTAGCCAATTTCTTCCTCTCAAATTCTTCCTCGCTTTCCTTTAATTCTTTTTCCCTTGCTAATTTTTCCCTTGCTAATTCGTCCTCCCTCTCTCTCAATTCTTTTTCCCTTGCTAATTTTTCCCTTGCTAATTCGTCCTCCCTCTCTCTTAATTCTTTTTCCCTTGCTAATTTTTCCCTTGATAATTCGTCCTCCCTCTCTCTTAAAGCCTCCTCCCTTTTTAATTCTTCTTTTCTCACACTTAACCTTTCCCTCTCTAATTCAGCGTCTAAAGTTCGCCTTTCCTTTTCATCTTGCTTTTCTTGTAATTCCCTCTCTTTTTCTTGTAATTCCTTCTCTTTTTCTTCATTTATTACCCTTTTAGCCTCCTCTACAGTTTTAACTGCTTCTGCGAGATCATCAGCCAACAAAGTTTATCCCTCCAACCCACCTTTAAACATAGCCAGAATTTCACTTTTTCTCTTAGGCGCATGCAACCCTAATTCCTCGCACACAGCTTTCAATTCAACCACAGTTTTATCACTAAGCAACTCCATTGTAAAATTACTTAATTACCTAAGCAACCAACAATCAAAAAATAGCACCAACACGCACAACAGTTCCCGCAAGCTTTAAACAACACTTTTTTCCCAAACGCCCTAATACCCAGGTGTAAAAAAAGTTTGCCACAGCTCACCTGTTGCCGCGTTGTGGAGACGCTGCCAAGACGACTTCTACATCCAAACTGACGAACCCAGGCTTGCACTGACGATGACTTCAAACTCTTTCGCTTCTTCCATTACCGGAATTCGCCGAAATCTTCCCTCTCACACGACGAAGTGCAGCATTACCGCCCACTCTCGCTGATAGGAATGTTCTCCGTCCCTCGTCCAGTCGCAATCTTGTCTGCCAGCCCAGCTTTTCCGTCTCTTGACTCGTCTTTCTTGAACAGCAGGAAGCCCCTTTAATCTTCCTCCCACGCTGGTTGCCGCCAAAGTCGAAATTCTGCAATGGAAGTGAACCCACTGAGTTGGAGAAGCTCACCACTACCATCTAAGTTGACATGACCGCCGACTTTCGATGCAGCTGTGCCCCTTTAACGTGTAAGTCCGGATGTAAGCCAAAACTGCTGGTTTCTTCGACGTGTAAGTCCGGCTTGACGACTGCCACCAATGTATTTACTTTACACTTGATGCAGACGCAATTTGCTTCACCACTGCCAATGTAGACACAAAGACAGCACCCTGACCGTTTAAACTCGAACAAATCGACATGAAATCCAGCTGCTTCCTCGACGTGAAAGTACGGCTACACCGCTGCCACCAATGTAATTTCAAGGGTTCACTGCAGACTTGTTAAATTCAAACTTCTTTACTTTTTCCTTAGACATAACGCAATTTACAAAATATAAACATTTAACAATCCGCACATGAATCGAGAAATTGTCCAACAAGACAGTTCGTGCATAGAGTTCTGTTGTCCTTGTTGCGTTCTTGTTGGGAAAGACCTCGTCTTCGCGCCAAACCATCTTCAATATAAGGGCTAGTTCTCGCTACAAAATATGGAAACTCTTTCGGTAAAAGGAACGCACGTGTCTCGTACGTGGAAATGTAGCGAAAAACCCGGCATTCCAAAGTTGGTTAAAGTTTCCTTCATCGTTCGAGTAGAACAACGTAATTAGCCCTAATTACAGTCATTAGGTAATTACGGTCAAGTCAGCAAGCAAGAGATGGCAACTTTACAAGCACGTCGAAAATATTGTGTGTTTATTAATGAAAACTCGTAGCTATAGTAATACATCTAAACTGAAAGGGAGTATTAATTGCAGTGAAAAATGTCAAAAGGAAGTGTTTCGTTTCTAGAGCTGCAGTTCTTTCGATGGCTTTTGCGTGAGAGTTTCATGCAGCTTGAGCTACTGAACCTTAATCAGACATGGTATTCTGTAGGACACTTACCACAAAAAGCGAAAAAATGTCTCGACGTGCATTACTAACTTTGTGAGAGGTCCCCCGAAGCAGATTGAGGAAGAGCAGCCAAGTGGTTACCATCCTCGTCTCAGTAACCAAAATAACGACGGTTTGCATTGCGTGACTGACCAATATGTACATTAAATAAAATCGCTTGAAGTCAAATTAAGAGAAACTTGTTCCTGACTAAAATCGTTACTTTCAGTGTTTTGAGTGCGTCACTCTTGTCAGTGCTTGTTTAAAAGACTATCTTATCCTACGCAAACGATAGCTATTTTGCATTCTGTACATTGGTTAGTGGCGGGATTCGAACCGGCGCCCTCTTGGTTTGGCCTCAAGCCTCTGAATGCTCTGTTGCCGCTACCCACTTTTAAATTGTTGATAAGTGATAAAAGAAATTTTACATAGCAACCACCCTTTTGGTTCCCGCATCCGTAAAACGAGTAATAAAACAAAATCGGTTATGCAGGACTGTAGATGCAGGATGGCAGGAGCGGCTCCAGACCCGGGCACGTCCCCGGGTAAAGATAACAGTGCCCGGGGCCGTGCCCTGGTAAAAAATATTATCCCTAAGTTTCTCAATGCTAAAAACGTGCCGCGATATATCCCATATCACCACACTAAAGTGTAGCGATATGGAAGCCATGCTTAGGGAAGTGGCGATACGACATTGCCAACACTTTCAAAAGGAAGAATTCCTTAATAAAACCATGCGAGAATTAATTTTATTTTTTTAATGTTAACCTACGTTCCTTGTTCGAAAAATAATTGAAACCCGTGCTTTTTTTATTAAGCAACAACTTAACATAAAAGCAAATTATCGTACGGTCCCTAACTTTCTCAATGCTAAAAACGAGCAGCGATATATCCCATATCGCCACACTAAAGTGTGGCGATATGGGATGATACACCACACTAAACTGTGGCGATATTGGATATCACCACACTAAACTGTGGCGATATTGGATATCACCACACTAAAGTGTGGCGATATGGCATTCCCAACACTTTCATAAGGTAGAATTCCTTAATAAAACCATGCGAGAATTAATTTTATTTTTTCAAATGTTAACCTACGTTCCTTGTTCGAAAAATAATTGAAACCCATGTTCTTTTATTAAGCAAAGTTAAAAGCAAATTAATTCTCGCATGGTTTTATTAAGCAGTTCTACATTTCGGAATCTAGACAAGAAAATTAAATACTTTAAATGCTTACTATTATCCCCCCCCCCCTAAAAAAAAAACAGCTGGCAACTGCTGTAAATCACAAATCTAACGTGAACTTGCGTCGGCCTTTCGAAAACACCAACTGACATAACGTAAACGAAATATACATGAATTTCATCCGTAAAAATTAAGCGTTACGCTATTTCCCTCCTTTCCCCCGAAAATGACACCTACAACGTCCCTAACTACCCACATAGTTCACAAGAATACGTTACCGCTGAATTGTCCGTATTACGTCCCTAGTGACCAAACCTTTCCTTTTCGGTCGTACAAATCCACAGCCTTCAGTTTTCTATCAGAGAATGACTTAACGCGTAGACCCCCGCTCAGAAAGCACATTATGCAAATTAAAGAAAGACGACACATTACGTAAAATGAGATCATTAAAAAAAATCAAAAACACTTTTTAGGTTAACCTAGAGTGAACGACGTAATTTTTCATGATGAAGTTTACGTAATGTGCAACATCAGTCCAATGACTTTAAAAAACAAAACGCGTTTCTCCTAAACCTTTTTTTAAAAGAAAATCTCTGCCTCTAGACACACACCCCTGCTAACCCCCGTCTCGCTCAAATGGTATCGGCCGCAAACCAGACTGCATCAAAACAAAATTATGCAAACGTGACGACACAAAATTTGTATATACAACAGACCTTGCAATTCATTTGCGAATGCATACTTTCCATTTACCCCAAATTTTGTTTTTAATTTCGAAAGTTAGGGACCGTACGATAAATTAGTTATAGTACCCACAGCGAAATGTATGGGATTTATGATCCGATGGGCGATAACCCTTACATGGCCAATCCGCTCGAACTACGTCACGATGACGTAGTTCTCGCGTATTGGCTATGTTCCGGATATCGCCCATCGGGTGATAAATCCCCTACAGTTCGTCAGGGGTACTATAACTGTTACTTATCACTTATAAGTTGTTTGTTAAAAAGGTTTTCAACTCTTGTTGTAAGTAGGTTAGGTTAGTTTGTAAGGTAGAGGAGAGAGCAAGGTGGTGGGCTTTTGTCTATCCTTTCGTATTAAATTTGAACTTGAACTCTTGAGCCGTCCGCTGCCCGCACAGCATTGTTGTTATTGGTAAGTGCTTCCTTTAAAAATTCAATCACATTTACAAATAGGCCTACAGTGTAAACCTATAAAAGTTAATCAAGAGAATTTTAACATGCTTATGAAAATTTTTGTGCTGGCTGCTTTTGGGAGGACATTTTTCCCTGTTGGCTGATGTTTTCTGCTGGCTAGCCCGTTGGATATTAAAACTGTTAATTTAGCAGGATACAGTAATAATGTCAAATAATTGGCATAGCAGATTGATAAAACTGCTAATTTAAATTATGAACGGGGTTTTACGGCAGTATTCTTAGTATCCCAGGAACAGTGGCGGGTGTATTAGCCAATAGGAGGGGGGGGGGACGCCTTTTTCCCTTTAGAGGTCTTTAATGTTCCATGAATTATATATTAGGTACTAGGCCTACTTCATACATGCGAAGGTCTTAAAATTACCTCATATAATTTAGAGACACAAAAAGCTTATATACATAACAAGCTTTAAAGCACACAAAAAAAAAAATTGCTTAGTAACACTTAATAGCATCAGGATCGAGAATAAGCGGGACTCCCCACCTTAAAGTCTCAAAATCATCGTGATAAGAAAAAACATGTAACACGTGGTACCAACACAAATTTTGAGTAGCCGAAATGGTCTGCTCCGGCTCGAGTATTATCGTGTATTAATGTATTATCGCATGCTAGATGTTGTTTCTTGTTTCACTGGTTTTAAAATTTTTTTAGTTTTTATGAAATATTACATCCTGACCTACACCGTTTTAGTGCCTTGTTACTGTTTTTTGTACGAAATAAATACAGCAAAGACCTGTTATTTCTGATTTTTTTGTTGGCAACCTGTTGCTTTACAGAAACGCAATAATCATTAAATACAACCATGATGACGAAATATGACGCATGAACCTGAACTATTGTTAATTGCTCTGCAGGGTGCAAGAATTATTGGTGATAGGCTCGGTATTGAAACATTGGATGCCTTGTTAATGAAGAGACAAAAGGGTTTTTGGTCTTAACTTATATACGGATATTCAAGTGAAGTACCAAACACGAACACAGATTGAATAGGTGCTGGAATTGACAGCGATATATCATAACAAAAACAACAACAAAAAAACAACAACAGCAACAATGCAAGAACAATACGATTTTTCGTGTTGCATTTTAACATGTTAAGATTGGCGTGAAGATTTACATACAGAAAAACTTGCGTTAGAGTTCATTTTACTATCGCAAGCTGGATCACGCTTGGATAAGACTCCTCCTTTTAGGAATTTTTTTCGATCTCACTTCTTGGCCCAAAATTTCTGCACTCTCGTGAAAAAAATTTCGACTATTTCCAACAAGTTAAAAATACAAATGCCAAGAAATAACCCGATTCCCCCTCCTATGTCGGAAAACAGGGCAACAGCGCTGTACACTTTTAACTCTTTTACTACTTGAACTCTGTTGTCAGGGATGAAGACTAACAGTTCCAGTGAATTGTTACGTTCCAGTGGCCTCTCCAGGAGTAATTCCCAAGGGTACGCAAGTTCTGTGCACGTGCGAATACACTGACATTCTGCATGTTCATCCATGACTTTACTTGTGGCTGAAAACACGTCCTTGAATTCCTGTGACGTCACACATTCTCGGTTGAGTTCAGCGTCCTCCACCATGTACGGCAATCTAGAAATAAAAGTTGAAATCATTTTACAGCTTATTTTTTAGTGAAGGTATGGTACGATATAGGTGCAGAAATCCAACGGCCACTAGCCAGTTGGCGATTAAATTAGGCAGGTTGGCGATTAAAATATTTGTCCTTTAGCCAATTTGGCCGGTGGATTGGAGAGTGATAAATAGGGCTGAAACAAACTGACATATTTTTCCTTCTTGTTGGTAAATTTTATAACGATTTTTTATCAGCTTTCCAATGGACTTGATCCCAAGCTATAGCTCTTCGTTTCAGAAGTTAAGACAAGAAATGTCACGGATGGGGAGGATTGCTTTATTTTCAAACAAGTTTTCAAAACCTGTGTTTCTTCAAGGCCAGTGAAAATACCACAATTTATATGAAACTTGTGCTTGACAAATTGCGTTGATCACCGCATCTAGATTGATTGAATTTATTTTTTATTTGTTACTGACTTCTAGTGTCTTTTAAGAACTTTTTTTAATTTGGCGACAAAAGTTTCTTAGTTGGCGACTAAAAATTATGCTCTACCGGCCAATGGCGAGTTAAAAAAAAATGTGAATCTGCACCTATGGGTACAAAGTTGAGTGAAGGATCTTCTCATTCTATGCCGCTTTTTTTTTCTCTCTCTCTCCGTCGACGAATCTCTTTTGAATCCCTTTTCAGATTCCTTTCAAACTTTCTATGTCGATTTTTTACTTTATTTTGTATATTTATGCTTGTACAGGTTTGCATATATGGTTGGGGAGTTTTGGGTTATTATGCAATATACGATTGTTTTGCATAGAGTCCGCTAGACGGCAGAGAATATTTTCCTTTGCAAATTCTTAATAAACGAACACAGATGCCAACCTATTTACGTTTTTTTTTGGACTTACATGTCAGACTGCCTGAATGGAATCGAGCCCACGAGCCAAAGGCCGAGGTCCCACCGCTCAGCCTTAATGACACGGCCTTTTTTTTTATGTTTGAAAGGAAACGTCCATAGGCAGCATTTAACACGTGCAGATATACATATAAACATACACTTTCCAAGCGCCATTGGAGGAACGTTTATTTGCCGCGCTGCACTCCAAGTGAAATGCGGAACACTTAAACGTGAAATAAGGATTAAAGACGAAAAGCCAAAGGTTCCACAAGCGTTAAATAAATACAGGTTTTCCAAAGGTCGTGGATTCGATTCCCCGCTCAGGCAGTCTTACACATAAGTCCAAAAGGCAACGTAAATAGGTTTGCATCTGTATTTATTTAACTCTTGTTGAGACGTCGGCTTTCCGTCTTTATAGTGTCCGCGGCCTATCTTGAGTTCGCTGCAGAACGAACACAGATAATCGATTGTACGTTTTTAGTAGTAGAGTGCCTTGCTGATATCCAAGATGGTTACAAAAACAATGGCGGCCGTCGATTAAAGCCGCCTCCTCCAGGAAGACGTAGCCGCTCATAAAATACTTGCAGGACTCAAGATACGCCGCGCACACAATAATTCTTAATAAACTTGGTGCGTAAGAGTCCCCTTTTGTCATCATCAACCAGGATGGAAAGCCAAATGGGCTCAAGAGGGTTTAAATAAATACGGATGCAAAGTTATTCACGTTGCCTTTTGGACTTAACTGTCAGACTTCTTAAGCGGGAATCGAACCCACGACCTTTCGAACCAGTATGGCTCAGCGTTAGGACTTAAGCCTTTGGTTCAAAGGTCGTGGGTTCAGTTCCCTGCTTAGGCAGTCTGACATTTAAGACCAAAAGGTAACGTAAATAAGTTTGCATCCATATTTATTTTATCATCATTGTCAGACACACAAAAAAAAATGTTAAGTCTGACGTTATGTCTTGAGGTGACATCTAGTCCAAATTGCCGTAAGGTGCAAAAGTGCTATCTATACTTTACGGAAACGTGTAAAGATGCCTTAAATAGTAGGAATTTACTTTTGGTCAAAACTGGAGGTGTATTTTAACAAAGAAAGTGGGCCAAAATTCCTTTTCAGCTTATTATAGTCCACAATATGTTACCACTATTGAGTTTAGGAAAAATGCAAGCACTGGAACAAAGTATGTTGAATAGGAGAAGCCCAAAGTGCACATGTAAATCCAACACAACCCGACGTTTTGCGCTAGCTCCAGCTCATTATCAAGGGAAATACAAGATACCTTTAAAATTGCATAAAGTTGCAAACAAACAAATGCAGGCAAAACTGCCTAAGTCAAACTTGTTCGAATTGTAGTTTGACTTAGGCAGTTTTGCCTGCATTTGTCTGTTTGCAACTTTATGCAAATTTAAATGTATCTTGTATTTCCCTTGATAAAGAGCTGGAGCTAGCTCGAAACGGCGGGTTGTGTTGGTTTTACATGTGCACTTTGGCCTTCTCCTGTTCAACATACTCTATTGAGCACACAACAAATCCACTTTACTAACACTATACACATTATATAGTTAGAAATTGTTCACTTTCTGTTATCTGTCCATTGTGTCATCTCGGACAGAAAGTGAGCAATTCCTAACTCATCGAGTTACTTTTATAGATAAAAACTACAGCTAAATTAGAGATATTATGCGAAAAGTGAAGAGAGATAAAAAGTCCGATAAAATTTTGAATTTAAACACAATTGAATAAACAAAATTTATTCTCAAATGACACTTGAAAACAAATCAATCATTAAAGGTAGAATACCTGTTGGAAAAAAAAAACCAATATATATAAAGGTAACGCAAAACAGGGTATGCATGACCTCTTGTATTTGATCGTTTTTGTATTCGTTTATTTTTAGCTGCGTGCAGTCGTCTTATTTAACCATCCTGACGTAGCTATCAACAATGGAGTAAAAAAGCACGGTGACAGATTATTAAAGCAAAAACCAAGCAATGCTACATTTGCCATGCTTTAATTTTTTATGCATACCTGATGACGAAAATTGAAAATTTTCGTAGCTATCAACACACACGAGCAAATGGCTTCGTGGTGTGTTGTTTAGTTAACCACAAGACATAGAAACGCCTACGAAATATAAACAGTTGAATATACAGCCCGCTGGGAATCACCTTTACTGCAATTTCTTTTATGCCATTCTTTAACTTTAAAGTAAAACAAAAACACTATGCAGCGATTAATAACGATGTACTAGAATGAACTGTACTGACCTGCACTTTGAACTTGAAGAGGCAAGAATGCGTTTTTGAAAACATTTTGCGATGCACGACACGTATGCGATATGGTCGCCGCACGGCTTCTGCCAAGTGTTCAGCTTTGTCGCCTGATGTTGAATGACATTTTGAATTAATGTGGCAGAAATGCAAACAAATAATTATTATTTTATGTCAGAAACTACATTTTCACACTTTACTTACCTCTTCTATTCGGTGCACTGAGTATGCTTGTACCCCAAATACTGCAAGAACGCCTTCGAACGCAATCATGTAACGGACGAGTGGTGTGTCTTCTTTTCGATGTAATAAATACTGTAATCATAAAAAGTATATATAAAAGTCTGCTATTCATGCTGAGAAAATGTGAATGTCAAACATAATGAGGTTCCCCCCCCCCCCCGTACATCATCCTACTTTAAATGTTCATAACAGAAAACGAGGCGTAGTATAATAAATTTTGAATTAGTAAGTATACATTTGTTTTACAGTTTTGGTCAGCTGGTTCTGATTGAATTCTATGTTCTCAGTAGAAGTCTGCTGGATGATGAGTTATTGAAACTGGATTATTTTTAGTCAATATTAGTTGTTTAACTCGAAACATGTGTAAAGTAAGTGTTAGCACAGTTACGAAAAATTAAGCACGAGAATTTTTTGTTATAGTTTCGTAGCATTTAACTATGTAATAATGGATATTTAAAGTCTATGTGAGACCGCTACTGGAATATGCAAGCCCTGTTTGGTCTCCATACATTCTAAAAGACATGCAGTAGAACTTCTTGAGTCGGTACCACGACGATTCACCGAATTGTAGCCAGGCATAACAAACTTGCAGTATTGCTTGCGTTTAAAATGGACGGGACTTTATTTTTTATTATAGCTCAACTGGTTGGACGCATGGTCATTGTTTTAAAGTAACCATTCCTGCTACCAAACTGGATGGTCGGCGTCACTGTTTTGCCGTGAGAGTGATCTCAGTGTAATTCCCTGGCTGAGGAAACCGTCACTGTAGAATATTCTAAGTGTTTTCGGAAATTTGTTAACTTGGAAAGCTTAACTCCCTTGTTAAAAAAGCTAGAATACTGTATATAACTAAGCTTTTGTTTTCTATATTTTTATGGGATACTTACGCATTACTTTTAAGTTTGGACTGGAGTAAGTGGCTTTCAGTCCTTGTTGCTACAAGTCACTTTTTTTTACAGGGATTAAACATTCATTTATTTTATTTTTATTATAACCTGCCTGATGATGTGTGGAGGCTCTAATTGTTTATAATTTCTAAAATATACTCGGTGAGTACATCACATGCAAAAGTTTTTTTTTTTTCAGAAAGTTGTCCTTCCGCATGACCATAGTCATATTGTGCATGATGTCACCCTGGCATTTTTATGGATTTATTTTAATGAAGGTCAAAGGTCAAAATCGGTGACCAAAAGACAGTTTTTTTGCTTTAACTTCTTAACCATTGTTCAGATCGAAAAACAAAAACTACAAAGAAAAACAAAGATTAGGTCTAAACAAAATTAATTTTTTTTCAGGAAAGGACCTATTCAAATTTGACGTAAAGTTAATCCTTATGGTCCAAATTTGATATTTTACGCCAAATTAATAGCACATTAAATTATAGTGTATAGCATTCCTGAATATGCACATTTGCTGTTACCGTTCTAATTACCGTAGATGGACATATTTAGGCTCTTCTGAAAGGTGGTGATAATTGTTTCCAGCAATGCTAATCACAATTGTTTATGTTAAATAGGGACCATCCTACGCCCATTGAAAGGTGTTGTCGTTATTACGTATGGCGAAAGAGTATGGTGAATTTTGATTTCAAAGTGCTCTTACGAGTTATTTAATAACCCTAGATAGACATTAATGGTCTATTTTAGATACACAATTATGATTAGCATTGATGGAAAGAATACACCATCACCTTTAAGCAGAGCCTAAGTATGCCCATCTAGCGTAATTAGATAGTTCACAAGAGCACTTTGAATTCGAAAAATCATCATACTCTTTTCCCGCTGAGCAATTACGACACCACCTTTAAATGGGCGGTCCCTATTTAAGATACACAATTGTGATTAGCATTGCTGGAAATAATACATCACCACCTTTCAGATCAGCCTAAGTATGTTCATCTAGGGTAATTAGATAGCTCTTACGAGCATTTAGAAATCGCGAATCACCATACTCTTTCGCAGCAAATCTATTACGACAGCGGGCAGAGGACGGTTTCTTTTTACGAGAGACAATAATTGTGATTAGCATTGCTGGAAAGAACACATCACCACCTTTTAGAAGAGCCCAAGTACGTTCACCTAGACTAATTAGATAGCCCAAATGAGCATTTTAAAATCACCATACTCTTCGCCGCTACAACACCTTTCTTGGGCGTAGGACGGTCCCTATTATTTTAAAATACACAATTATGAATAGCATTGCTGGAAATAATACATCACAACCTTTCAGAAGAGCCTAAGTGTGTCCATCTAGGGTAATTAGAGAGGTAAAAGCAAATGTGCATAGTCTGGAATGCTACACACTGCAATAATAAATGTAGCCTACTATTTTCCGTTAATTCTGCATAAAATGACAAAGTTGGACCACAAGGGTTAACTTTACGTCAAAATTGAATACGTCTTTTACTGAAGAAAATTTAATTCTCTTTCAGACTTGTAGTCTGTGTTTTTCGATCCGATCAATGGTTAACAAGTTAAAGCAAAAATAACTGTCTTTTTGCCACAATTTTCGCTCTTTTTTTTTTTTTGTATAAGAAATGGCGTTGCTGGCCCAGCAAAAAAATAAGTTGGGCCGGCAACGCTCTACATCTCTTATACAAACAAAGAGCAAAAATTCTACACTAGAAATAATGATTATATTCTGCACTAAATCTTAGCTTTCCCATCTGGTGAAATTCATTTTGGTGAAATTAAAGATAGTAACTAGTTATTAGCCAAATGTCAACGATATTTACACCTTTCTTCAGCACGAAACTATTAGGCCTGTCACTAATCGTTACTATTATGTGTTCAGGCGACCAACGTCTCCCTATCAAACGATGTTTAAGCCTTTTCTATGGCACTGTAGCTTTTCCTCAGGTGCCTGAAAACAGCACAACTATCTTCACTGTGATACAATGACAATTATTATCTGCATACGACAGACGTTGATGTTGTTGTATCTTGGCGGAGTGCACACCGGCCTGTACGTTAAAGTAATGTGTTCTACAAGCTTTCTTCGACATGTATTCACGGTATAGTGAAAGAAACAGTTCAATCTCAAGTTTTTTAATTTGGATTCTAAAATAAAATATATTTTTAAATGTAACTTTACATTTCATATTTATGTTTGTTGCAGATTTTTAAGAAGTTCAGTATGGAGAATTAAAAAGGGTAGGTAAATTGTTATCGTGCTGTTGTGGGCGATACATGGAAGTTACCTAAATAGCTCTTTCAGTTTTAGGCCTATGCGTTTATTGTGCTAATAACTTACCCGCCAAAGAGCGTGTTTGTCTTCTAACAAATCTGATGTTTCGGCTGAGATGCTCAGGTAGGTAAACATACCGTGATGTGGTATTTCTTTCTCTGCAAATGAAAAAACATCCTCAGTAACCACCGTACATTTCTAAATATCTGCACATATTATAGTCTCGTCGATAGTATGAAAAAATAGCTAACAACGTTTTGTCATCTCTATTTTTATGGCTATTCAAAATCTGTAAACACTGAAAGAATGAGGATACTTTACACCAAGCGTATTAGAGAAATTAATGAAATTTAATGAAAGCATTTCTAAATTTTTAATGACAATATTAAATTTTTAATGTTTTTTTTTTGCTGGCACCGATGCTACATAAGTCAATGGTTCAAATAATCCAGGTCATCTAAATAATTCTTTGACCAAACAACCAATCTCGGAATTAAACTATCCGTCGGGTTTCAGCTTTCTAAAGTTTCTGATCTGGGCCTGAACAGTGGGAAAAAGTGGCTTGATCATGATGTTCATTTTTTACTAAAACGCGGTCTTCAATGAGCATTAATCAACAAATCCCAAGCTTTAAACAGTGATTTTTACTTTCCGTTTCAATGCAATAGGAAAGTGTCAACTCTTAATAAACTTCCGAATGTATGGCATCGTCCTTCGGTATTTAATCTTCTTTCCTATTGCATCAAAATGAAAAGTAAAACGACTTGTCCGATCAGGTCAAGCTTATACACTAAGGGCTACAGGGGTATAGGAGAGTGCTTCCGAAATTTTCAACCATCTCTGAAGAGAGGAACGCGCCAGTAGGAATACTTCTCCATGATAAGACGTGACTAGTGCCACGAGCGGCAAAGTCAAAACCTACGGCCTCGGACATATTTGTGGTTCAGTTTTGGTTTCAATTGCGAGATATAGAAGAAAAATGGGAATAATTTGCTCTGAAAGTGCTTACACGTGATTTATACTGCACGTCTAACATAAATACGGATTACGAACAATTTAGAAGTAGTTTTTAAGACGCTAAACTGAAAAACCTGTTCTAAACCACTTTCGTACAGCTGGATGGGTGCTGGATGGGCGTCATTTTGCATGAGTGATTCATGTGTGATGGAATGACGTCGCACTGTCCTTCGGTTTTAAGAAAAAAGTCATTCTTTTAGCAAAAGATCATTACTGGGCTTCAGTATTTGCCACTGCATCGTCAGAAGCTGAGCTTCAGCAAAAAGTCTTAAACAAACATTAAGCATATAGTTTAACAAAATTTACACTTACTTTTAAATAAAAAAGAAACATGTGTATGTAAGCTACTGCTGCATGTATAGACCTGCTTCAAAGAACTTTACTCAACAAATCCGGACCTTTAAATTGCTATTTTTAGTTTTCGTTACAATACATAGGAAGACGGATTCAGTAATGAAGGCCATCTCCAACCTAAGTTTCTACGGGACTCTAAATAAAACACATACCATTCGAACTAGTTATTGCTACTAGTTAATGAACAGGGTTAATGCTTCAAGAAATTTAATTTGCGAGGAGAAACAAGAGTTTCAACAGATATATATTGAAATAAGCCTCAATAGTGCTAATAAAAACAAACATCTGGTTATTAAACCTTGTTTAATATGAAGGATGAATTTATATAAGACTTAGGGGACCTTTATGATTGTTTTTAGGTGTTGTAATGTTGGAATCCTGCGCCACAATCGTAAACAATGGTTACCAAATGAACCGGCAGCGTGAGAATCGGCATGTCCTTCCAGCAGAGTTGTTTAAATAG
>JAHWFP010209032.1:0-11433 GCA_023313725.1 Lithobius niger | reverse complement strand
GGGGGAGTCTGACAAGGTCCTATTTAGAACTCTAGAATTTTTAGTAGGCTACACTTTTTTCTGAACACTTTAAAAGATTTTTCATTTCTCACTGAAAAAAATACCCAAATTGCGGACAATATTGTAATAATCTCCACTGAGACGTGAAATATAAGCATTGTCTTCAGCAAGACTGCACCTCTGTTAAATGTTTTCACAATATCAGCATGGCTGTAAAGACGGGGGGTGGTTGGGGGAGGACGACGACGTAAAAAGGCATTAAAAAACACGGTACTTTTATAATTATTAGGTAAGGAGAATTATAAAAGTACCGTATAGGTCAGTAAAAATAAGTTAAAACTCCGCTAATATAACAGATCACCAAAAATTAGGACTGTTAAACTTATATAATTGGTATGGTTAAAGGGAGGAGGGTATCTTGGTATAAACATAGCTGTTGGTATGGAGCGGAAAGGAATAAGCTCATAAATCTGTTCGAACTATTCAGCATGTTCTTTTCATGCATCCTCGCCAATTATTAGAATTCTGTGAAGCGAAAGCTGAGGCAACGATACTGTCGTCCGTCCGACCCCTCTTTCAACTCCGGAACGGCAACAGATAGAGACAAACGGCTTTCACCATTAGATTCAGAGTCCAAAAATTAATTAAAAGGAATAAAAAAAACCGGAATTATGATGCGGAAGTGGCCTACAACTGGCCGGAAGTGGGAGACAATAGGGCTCATCTTCTATGAAACGGTACCAGATAGAGATAAACGGTTTTCACCAATAGATTCAGCTTAGAACATTTAGATAATAGGAATAAAAAAATAACCGGAAGTATGAAGCAGAAGTGGCCCACAAATGACCAGAAGTGACCCACAAGGTAAATTCGTCATCTACGCAACGGTACCAGATAGGGATAAACTGCTTTCACCATTAGATTTAGCTTCCAATAATTAGTTAAAATGAATAACCGAAAACCAGTAGTATGAAGCGGAAGTAACCCACAAGTGACTGGAAGTGGCCACCAAGTGACTCCATCATCTATGAACGGTACCAATACAGACTAAACTGTTTCTACCATTACATTCAACGTCCAATAATTATTCAAAATTAATAAAAAATCCCGGAAGTATGAAACGGAAGTGGCGCGAACGTGGTGGAATTGTACCGAAGACCGCGTGCGTCTACAAACGGAGAAGGTGTCTTTTCTCACTCACCTCATCTTCTTCAAGTGGCAAACGTTTGAAATGATTATGCGCTCCCAACGTGCCTTAACAATAAAAGTGTATCATTACAAACTTTAATGTGGTCCTAGCAGTTTATTCGTTACAAATAAAGCAGAAATGGGTACTGGTTGCAACTGGGTCATGAGTATTTAGCACACTGCGCGTCACTGTCGCTGCGATTGACAGCAAATTTGGT
The DNA here is from genome assembly GCA_023313725.1 of Lithobius niger. NCBI lineage: Eukaryota > Metazoa > Arthropoda > Chilopoda > Lithobiomorpha > Lithobiidae > Lithobius > Lithobius niger. Next base: position 10,027 of record JAHWFP010209032.1, on the reverse strand, counting down.
TTACATAGCCTATCACTGCTACCGTGCAAACGGCGAACGATGTACCGAGTGCCGGGTGTTGGAATCAGCTTCTAATCCAATCGCATGTAATCCAACGCCCTGCTTGAACACTTGGTAAAACATCCATCCACGCAACAGATGCGGCTAGTTGTTTGCAGTCTCAGGCTAATTTTCTGATGTTACATGGCATAGGCATGGTGCAGAACAGTGCAGAATGTACGAATTCGTGTGTGAGGCGAAGGTGTATGGAGGATAAATAACTCAACAGGGATCGCCCCAATAACAAGTCTACTATCTTAACCTGGTAGTAAATAAAGAAAGAAATCCAAGGGAAATGGTAAATGAAGCAAGCAGTCTGCATCTAAGACTGTCCTTGTGAGGATACACAATACACTAGTCCGAGAAAGAAAGAAAAGACAAACTGCCCCAACTAGGACTCGAACCCAGGACATCCCGTTTACTAGCCGGGCGCTCTAACCACTGCGCTACCGGGGCGGGTACCGGCTACAGGCTCCAACCGAGCTAAGTAGCTGTTCAATCTCTCTCAGTGGCGACCTAAAGATCACAAACACACATATAAGGAAGGAAAGCAACATTGCTGCTTGATCTCTACACTAGAAATAATGCAAGTAGTAAATAAAGAAGAAATCACTACTTGCATTATTTCTAGTGTGGAGGCCAAGAAGCAATGTTGCTTTCCCTCCTTGTATGTGTGTTTGTGATCTTTAGGTCGCCACTGAGAAAGATTGAACAGCTACTTAGATCGGCTGGAGCCTGTAGCCGGTACCCGCCCCGGTAGCGCAGTGTTAGAGCGCCCGGCTAGTAAACGGGATGTCCTGGGTTCAAGTCCCAGTAGGGGCAGTTGTCTTTCTTACTTTCTCGGACTAGTGTATTGTGTATCCTCACGAGGACAGTCTTTGATGCAGACTGCTTGCTTCATTTAACCTGGTAGTATTTGGATATCTTTGGCACTTCGTATGTATCCCACAGTTTTTAATTTTGGTCTGTCTGTTTCGGGCTTTATAGCACCCGCCGGCATCAACGATAGGCAACCGTCACTGCAACCCTTAGTCATACACCTCCAGATATCACAAAGTCACGCTTGAGTTCACAACATCCATGAATGTAAGCTAAGTAGCATTGGCGACTTTTCTTTCAACGTAATTGTTTGAAAACACATCACGTTTTGTCATCTAGATTGGAGCACGTTAAAGATTCAGGGATCTCCGCGTGGATTTTTCCAGCTAAATTGTCCCTCTCATCGTTGTGGGACAGACAACCCAGTTTGGGTTCGTGCTCTCTATAAACAAAGGACAACAACAAGGCCGACCCTGGCTTCAGCAAAAGACACCACAACTTCATAAAACAGCATGGAATTTTTAAACAAAACTGGCAAAACTTCCCCACACGCCGCCATCTTGTTAACCCGACCACCTACAAGGTGGCGGCACGTGGGGAAGTTTTGTCAGTATATGTGCGTAATTTTAGCGTTTTATTGTGAGCAAGAAAGGTATTATCCTTTCGAAAATTATATTCTATGCTTCTTTATGAAGTTGTGGAGTCTTTTGCCAGAATCAGCCTTGTAAGGTTATCTCTCCAATCCACAAAGTAATCTATTTGGCGAACAACTACACGTTTTGTTTTGTAAATCCCGTCATTCGGCTGCTTCATTCGAACAACTGGTCAGAACGCAGACAGGTTTTAAGAGTCACTAACTAAACCTCCGAGCCGTTCGTGTGTCGGATATATGCGAGTTTTTAGATGCAACAGCACACGCGACGGAATTCTACTGGTGTAGTCAAGTCGAAGCAACCAACCTAAAAGAAAATCGGTAATAAGATGAAAATTACTCTCGTTAGCATTCAAAACACTTCTTAAGGCAAATGCGAATGCTTCCGTTAGGTCGTTTTACCGCTTCCTGTTGTTTGCCATTTTAGGAATTAATGTAAAAATTAGCACCGTGACGGGTTAGCAGACTGTGCCAGAAATTCAACGAATAAAATTCGCAATGATGTGAAAGTCAAAGAAAGAAAGAAAAAAAAAAGGAAAAATTCCGTGAAGACCCATGCGGTGGCTTATGGGATGAAGCTGTCAACAATGGTTTTCTACCATTTACATCATTAAAATCGTCCAATGTGTGCACGCATGCGTGTTTTTGCGTCTACTCCACCGGAAGTAAGGGCCCCCTGCGAAGGTGAGAGTATCGTCAAGTATAGATAATTCATGTATGCTTCTAGTAAGCCTGGTGTCATTACTGTAACTTGTTTTTTTGATACTCAAATACTTCAAGAAGTGTAGAACACTTCAAGAATTTTATGCGAGATGCAAAAATTCAAAAACTCGGTGTGCGCAACTAATGAACTGTTAAGTCAAAATCAGACTGGTAAATAACGGTAAAAACACTAACTATGAGAAGTACTAAGTACTCTTAGGAAAAGTGCGATTTTTTTTTACTGCATCAAAACTTCGAAACAAAGATTGTAAATGTTACATGATATTTATTCGATTTTAAAAAAAGCTTTATAGTACCAATGTCACAGTAAGGACGTTGAAGCAGGCCCAATGTTTCAATCGTGAAATCGTGAAATTTGAATAAGTTGCGCACTAATGAAAAGTAACTTGTTATAATCTCATTACAGGCTAGGAGATTCATGGTATTGCATAAAGTTAAGTTTTCCTTTGCCTAAGCAAAAATTTGTGGGAGGGGAGATGTAACGGCTTACATGATGTACAGTAAGATGCAACACGAAGCCAACACTTCGTCTTAACATTAGTTGCTGCACGCCCGTCCAACTGCTGCATAAACACCGTAATTAACGTTTCAGGGAAATTAATCAGAAAGGAACTTGGCGCCAAAAAAATATATAACGACTATATATTTTGCATCATACTTAGTTTATCATAATATACAGATCGCAGAATTCTTGAGCTTCAACCGGTTGGAACCACGGAAAAAGTATTCCTGACAGTTCTATAAAGTTGTCAAACATTCGCGTTTTTTAAGCACGGAGGCGCGCGGAATGAGAGAGCAAAGCTAGCGATTTCCGCGTATAGAATACCTTTTCAACGTGGAAAAAAAAAACTTTTTTGATGCAAACAAGATCTGCAGGCATTCTAAAGAATACGATGAACAAATTGAATTGTCAGCAACAACTGCAATTAGCTTTCCGCTAAATATTAGTACATCAATTTTGTGAAGATACTGTGGGGATCGAAGAAATAATAAATGAATCATTGGTCGACGCCTGTTGAATGAGAGTAGCAAGCGATATGGTTAATTTACGTGAAAGATGTGATGCTCGTTCTTTCAGGCGTCACTATAACATCTTTTATTGATACATTAATTTCTGATTTAAACGCACGAAATCACGCTAAAATTCAAAATCAAGCAAATACTACTGATTTGCCAATTTTCGATAGGCTGCAGTGACTAAAGATGGAAAAAATATAGTTCTTCATCAGGCCACCACAAGAAACGTATTTACATTATTTACATTGTCCGACGTGCATCGCACGTTAGTGATAGACACAGCAGACGACTAGGACGCGACGCTGTCACGTAGCCTCCCATATTTATGACGTGGATTCGCTGCTTCGCACCATGCCACTTTTTTGTAAGACAAGGAGGACTATACAGGGTGGTCCACAAAAAACTGACGACCCAACATTTTTTAAGTCCAACTTTTCTAGTTAGCACCCATCAGAACCAAGAGCGGAATGAAATCAAATCTTACAAAATGGGAAGATTGCTGTACTCTCCTGGTTTTGTGGGGTGCTAACTAGAAAAGTTGGACTTAGAAAATGTTGGGTCGTCATTTTTTTGTGGACCAACCTGTATTTTTTCCATCGTTAGTCGTTGCAGTCTGTCGAAAATTCGCAAATCGGTAGTATTTGTTTGATTTTGAATTTGAGCGTGATTTCGTGTGTTGGAACATTCAAAGTACGATGTTTCGTTTTTTTCCAAGTTTCTGGTTTATTGCCTTACATCATTTAGGGCAAATATACCAAAAGTTATTATTTAAACAACTCCAGTATTACAATACCCGCCTTCATTAAGTAATGCTCGTGTGCGTTTTTTTTTTATTAAAAAATAAATAAACAGTCAATTTTTTACTCGTTGTTTTCAGTCTGACTGTTTTTCCTGCATTTGTAAGAACTCCGGAAAATTCATTCAGGCTTTTCACATGTAAAAAAAAATAATAATAATAAAGAATTCCGCTCAGAATCTGCACTATAAGAACACCTGAGAGCAGCAGTTAGCATGACTTGTGGCTTAACAATTCAAAATTGGTTTTGAACGATACCAATTGTTAACTGTATTTTGACTATATTGACTATATATTGACTATAAATTGTTTGTTTTTGCTTTACTCGTGTTTTCTTTGAGATTGATTTATATATTTCACTCCTCTTTGTATTCTGCTTTTATCTCCCTTTTCATAAATTTGTTGCATATATATATTTATCGATGCACTTTTTTAAATTTTATTTCGATGTGTTTTGTTGTTGTTCTTTTGGTGCCTAACGTTTGATTTTGTGTGCAAAATTGCTAGTTCAATTGTTTTTCTTTGTCTGCTGCTCTCAAACCACACGCGAGTATCAGCTCTTGTGGAATGTGTGTTTGCTTTTGTGCTTATTTTGTAACCTGTGGTGGATGAATAAACTTACTTACTTACTTACTTACTTACTTACTTACTTACTTACTTACTTGTTATCTTTCCACATATGGCGACTCAGTAGTCGATATGTTACAGTACAAGGACTTGTAAATTTACGGTGATTTCTTTGTACTGGTTGGTAATTTACAGTTTTATTTTTCACAGTGTGGCTGCTTTCATAGTTTGAACCATAAATCCAAGGTTTTGTGGCTCAAACTGTTACACACTTTGTCTACCAGGCGTTAGGGTTAGGTTAGGTAAGTTTTCCAAAGGGCACCAGGCAGATATGAAAGAAAATGCCAAAGTCTATGCCCGCAAAAGATCAGGGCCGTAGCTAGCTCCCTTGGCGCCCATGGCGAACCACTTGGGTGGCCCCCCCCCCCCCCCCGCTGCCCACTTCAAGAAGAAAATTCACGAGCCAGACCGGCACTATGCAATGAAAGTGGTTGCAGTCAACGAACCTTACAGAATTAAAAAAAACTTAATTTTATCGAACAAACGTGATTTCGTGATAATTTTGGTCTGTCAACTGATCAAAAAGCTTCAATTAAGATAATATAGAAATGAGAATAAGCCATAACAAACTGAAAATAAACACTTCAACGCAACTAATTCAACCGTAATCAGAAATACTTTTTTTTGTTTTTTTTCCAGTTTTCCTATTTTTCGTGTGCAAGCCTTCCCTTAAGAAGCAAGACGTATAAGTACCGTGAATTGCTTCCGTATAAAACTTTTTTTTTTTATAACAGCTTTCAGTTACAGTATCTGATCATTAATGAAAAAAAAATTTAATAATAGGTTAACAAACCATCTGGAAACCGGTACGGAAAATCGGTCAAAGTATCGGGGCTCAAAAACTGGCCGTCTAAACATCATGAAAGGTCCAAGCAAGCACATCTCTTCATACGACATTATGAACTTGTGTGCAAGATCCTCCGTTGAAAAATATACTAGTGCTTTTCCACCCACTCCCACGGTTACACAGTTGTAAGGAATTCGGTGCGGCGCCCCCCAGAAAGGCAGCGCCCTGGGCGGGCGCCTTGCTTGCCTTACCATTCCTACGGCCCTGGCGCAAGATGACCCCTCATCGTTGAAATTCATGTCCAAAGTTAATTTCAAGAAATAAATTCAGAACACTCGAAAGTCCCTGACTTACTTACTTTCATTTGTCGTTTTTCAAGTTATTGCTGTTACTGGCGCTTTTCTCACAAAAAAACAGCTCGAGAAGTCAATAACAGCAAACACGACTTTATTTGCAACAAAATTATGACTTCTTCACTTTGAGAAACGGAGTGCTTCGTAAATGTTCACCCTTGGACTGAGTTTGCTTGTATGGTACTTTCGGAATTTTGATCTGATTGAGGCCGTGCAGCGTAGATATACGAAGAGCCTCCTGGATATGCGTGACGTTGCCTACCGGGACAGACTTGAAAAGCTTGATCTGGAACTTTTGGAGCTGAGAAGAATTAGATTTGACTTAATATTGACATTTAAAATCCTCCATAATTTGATATCTGTAGATCTTCCGTTCTTTGGATTCCCTGATTGTCCTATCAGCACACGGGGACACAACTGGAAACTTATTGTTCCAGCCTCTCGTCTTGACTGTCGCTGGAACTTCTTCGCGGTTCGGATTGTCCCAATAAAGAATTCTCTGCAGGCCAGCACGGTAAATGCAACAACAATTTCGGCTTTCCGTAGAATGTTGGAATCTGAACCATTGCACAGATTTCTTAACCGACCACTTCCGACAAATCACTAACGCTATTGTTCCTTCATTAAAACCATTACTTGCCAGGAACGGTGTAAGTGGTTCCCCAACCCTTCCGACCTACTTCCACTTACCGGTGATAAATTATTATTATTATTATTATTTTAGTTGAGGGGTTAGATCCATAAAAAAAACAGTGTCGGAGCTATGGTTGGCAAACAAGGGATATGGGCAAGGAAACGTTTCCAAAATATTTTGGGGCCGTTGAATAAATATTAGATATGTAGCCTAAATCTAGTTCATATGATAATTATGTATAATCTCGTTTATCTCATTTAAATCACACCTCGTTTATCACCTTTATCTCAAATCTCATTTATCTGATTTTTCTCAAATAGCGTTAATCTAAAAAAAAAAAAAATCATATAGCGATTACCTCGTGTACCAATATTTTAGTTTGAATTTATCTGAAATATCTCCAAGCAAAACAACAACAACAACAAAAAAACAGATATAGTATTAAAAAACGTTTAAGCGTATAAAACACGGATGTAAGCCTTAAAACAGACCTAAGCCTTAAAAGAAATCGATACAGCAAAAAGATACATAAGCCATCAGAGTCACACTAATACGTGTAAAAGAAGATTTAGCCTGCTTTTTTAGGACGCTGTAGATTCTTTTACATGTATTTGTGCAACTGATGGCTTACATGTCTTTCTCTTGTATCCGTTCCTTTAGAGCATTACGTTTTTCAAGGCTTAGTATATCGGTGTTTTGTATGGTTAAGCGTTTTGTAATAGTAATAAAGTATTAGATTCGAACTGGTATTCAAATTTTGAAACATCACCTATGAGTTGTTTTTCTCGTAGCCTAATTCTAATTTTACACAATTTTCTATGAGGTTTTCGCGTTTTTTTTTCCCGTAACAGACGGACATTCAATTGTGAAGCATTTAATTTGTAATGACGCGTCAACAAAGAGTTTCCCAAACGATCAAAAATCTCTGTTTATGTCGATAAATTTGAGATATTGCATTAAATTTTATGAAAAAAATAAAGGGTTTACTGCTAAAACGGAGCAGTTCAATTATGATTATTTGTTTACTTAATGCTTTATCATAAAAATAATCAAAAACGAAACTATGACGCATACGCCAGGGAAATCAACCTGACAAAAATGCAACTAAATTTCCGCCATTAAGCTGAGCACGGTTCTAGTTGAGAAATTAAAAAAAAATTTAAAAAAAAATAAGAAAACAGCATGGTGTATGAAAGAACGACAAGCTCATGATTTTTAAAATTTAAAACTAACAAAACTTTCATAATGTGCGCTCTCTTTTCACCCTTCCTCTGCTCCAATTGGCTAAAAGTCACTGCTTCTTAACAATAATCTGAATCTCTGTGTACATAGCCAAAGGCGAATATTTGGGTGGGACACACACAAGACGTGGACTTAAATTTAACCGCTGCTTCTCGGGAACGAAATTACATGCACCGCTGCGTGGGACTAATCTAATTAGCGTCATTTAAAACCAGAATAGGACTTTCGTTTTTTGATAGCAAATATCTTTGGCAATTATTCGGAAGAACTACTTAATTCGACCTTCCTATCGATCGCTTTCGTCGTTACGGTTCATACAATCATGGCGAAAACCAGCACAAACACTTATTTATTTAAAAAAAAAATAAAAAATTATTAAAACATGTTAAAACGCCACAGCCAGAGTGACACCGCCGTCATACTGCAAAATAAGAGCGCAACAAGAGAACCTGATTTTGATCAGAACATTAGTAAAGAGAAATTGACTCTGGTCGGACAAGTTTGTGGTTGCGTTTTCTGATGTTATTAGTTTAGCCGCAGCGAGCGAGGCATAGTTTAGAAAAATAATTACCATCATTTTCGTGAACAGTGACCTTGATTTACCCTAATTTACAAGTTTTACGTGTTTTTATCCACAAATTATCTGCAAAATTTGCAAATTAGCCGGGGTAAATCAAGATTGCTGTTTACGAAAACGATGATCATTTTTTTTCCAAATGTCTGGCCAGAGATTATTTCCTCTTACTAATGTTCTGGTCAAATCGGTTTTTTTTTTTGTTGCGCTTTCACCTCACAGTATGATGGCAGCGTCACCATGGCTGTGAGCAACGTTCTAACATGTTTGGCATATTATTTTTTTAAATAATTAACCATTTGCGCAGGTTTTCGTTATGATTTTCTAAACCGTAACAACGAAAGAGTTCGAGAGGTATGTGAATTAATTCGATAGTGCAAAAAATAGTTCTTCCGAATAATTACCATATCCTTAACCCTTCGCCGCAAGATGTCCCAAAATAAAGACAGCTACAAGTCGGGGCAAAAAAAAAATAAATCCACTTGTGCAACGCGAGTTTTTTGAGGCGTCCTTTGGGACCCCGAACAAAGCGAGCAAGCCACAGCCTAGTGAATAACATTGTCGTCCGGAAACTAACTGAATAGTGGCTTTTAATCCCTCGACTGACATTTTAACTTAATGAATTAAATTAAATCAGAACTCAAAGGGTTAATGGACTATTCACACGACGTGCACTTTTATACGCTGGATACACGTGAGCCAATTAACTGGAGATAATTTCAGTTTTTTTGAGAGAACGAGCAGTCTATGCCGAGTGGGGAGAAGCGAGGTCACGAGTCCCTGTAAAAAAAAAAGGATGATTGTCAAAGAGCGAGTGTTTTAAAAATTAACCCACGGTGACCTGTGCGGGTTAGTATGGCGTTATACGTGTAACGTGACGTCACCACCCTGCATCTATATATAAATTTCACTTAGGAGCAGACTTAATGATGTGGGATTATTAGGGATCAAGATTAAACAAACGAAGCTTCAACAATCAGCAAGAGGGCGAGCAGGCTCATTCATGCCACGGTAGCAACGAAAAAGGGCGAGTGGCCGACCATGAAACGGATATGCGCTCTAACAATTAGGAACAAACAGTATTGCTTCAATAATGCTGACTATTACAGCCGAGTTGAATTAGCAGGAATCAGCTAAACAACTAGTAACATTTAACAATCGTTATCACCATCCTTTTTTTCGTTTTCATTGTTAACTGACTTAGCAATAAATCGAATAGGTATTACCATGAGTCTATGAAAATGATGAGTTTTCAACTCCTTTAGATTTAGTTTGCGCTGGCCTATGATCAAAAACCCCATACTGTACGGATGCGACACCTGTTGCCAGATGCCTGAAATTCGTCTTGAAATCCGAAACCAAACTCGAAACTCTGGTCGCGCGAGCAAACCTAAGCCGGAAACACAGTTAAGTGCGGAGCTGTTTCCTTCCTTGACTGAAGCTCGCCCTTGTATCCGACACTTGAATTAGATGTTTCTACCCAAGGCCCGCAGAGATATAAGCTGCGCAGCGTTACTGATTAATTGCTAAGCCAAACTAGAAAAAAAATTGTTTTTGTTTATAATTCGTCGTTACGACTTTTTTTTTCTGTGCGAACATGTATCTTCCTTGAGCATATTCTGTAGACAAATTCAATCTGTGATTGGCGAGAACTAATCATCTTTTTGAAAATGGGAACAATGTGAACGGCTGGAAAATGCTTTAAAAAGTCAACTGTGTAAAAAGTCAAATTTTCAGTGTATCCAATGGTGTAAGGGACCAGTC
>JAHWFP010209024.1:0-14980 GCA_023313725.1 Lithobius niger | reverse complement strand
CCCCCCCCCCCCCACCAAGCACGGCTGTCACATGCTTTTGTTACCTTTTGCGTTCTTATTTGAAACGCAAATAAAAGCTTTCTTTCCTGAGGTCAGGAAGAACTTTCTTGATTTCTTTACTGAAGTCAGGGATAGGGGTTATAGTGACGAGAAATGGTTGTTGGACTTAAAAAAAATTCGACGTATAGCGTTTTTTTTTTAAAACACTCTGTGCAGTGTTTGCATATATGATGTACGCCTATACCATATTAGGCTTAAGGTGTGCAAATCAGCACACTATGAGCAAAATATGCACCTAATGGGAGTAGCAAATGTCTTCCACAATAAGCGTTCACTCGCAGTAACACCACTACCTTAGGCCTAATATGGCATAGGCGCAGGCCTACACTGTATAGGCCATTCGGGACTTATGAGACATACTGTATAAATTCGCACCGCACATATAGCTAAAATCCTGCATCATTCAACCTATGCTGTTCCATCGGCATGATCAATATTCTAAGCTGTCGTTCAGATTCGAACCGCGGCATCAAGCGAGTTCAGATGGAGAACCTTTATTCTGCCAGACTCTTACTTTTTATCACGATGAACTGCTTTCCCTAGAAACCATCAATTACGCCCGTTAATGCAAAGTTCAGAAATGGAGTGATGGATTGAATTTGGAGCCCTCCCGATAAACTCAATCCCCCCCATTAGCTTCCCTCCAGTCCATGTGTTACAGCTAACGCTGCGCAACATGTAATGATTGCGGAAAACGACGAGTAAAAACTGGCATTCAATGCAAATCGAGTTCGAGTGACTTCTGTTTTGAAAGCCGCAGTGTTAAAATAAGACTGATTAAAACGCGGTGATGTCTTGTCAAAAAAAGACAAAGTCGAGTCTGTTTTGACCTACGGACACAGTGTTGCAAAATACAGGACCATGAAAAGACAAGACAAAATCATGAAAAAAACGCTTATTTTCTGTCAAGATCGAGGCAGGCTAAAGACGGTTAAATGTTTGTCAAGTTATGACAAAATGAGAATGTTATATACTGCCCATATGGAGACAAGACTGCAAGAATATGTTAAGGTAACGGAGTATTAATGAAATAGTTTTATTAAGAAAATATAAACCGAGTGTTACTGCCAAGATCGCGGCAAGATTATGACTTTAGGCAAGATTGTTCAAGACATGGCAAACAAGATTGTTGCTATCGATATCAAGAAAAGATCTATATATATAATACGCTTAGGTTGGGCAAGCAAATTCATCATTATTATGCACTATAATGAAAGAGGGTGTATAATGAAAGAGGGCGAGCGACCGACAATGTCAAACAAACAGATGTGGCCTATAACAATCGACATATTGCATTAATAACGCTAGCTCTTAAGAGCCGACTTGGAAGAGTTTCAAAGTTGGTTGAGTAACAATCACTGCATGCACAACCGTTGTTGGCTTTGTTGGGCTTGGTATCAGACCAGAGAAACGTCCTCCATTGAAAATAAACATTTACTTCCATAACACAAATCAGCAGGGGTTCAAAGACGGAGCAGAGATGGGGATATTCAGACCACACAATAGGGGAAACCAGGGCCCACTGCAGTGTTACGCTCAGGTATGCGGGAACCAGCTAGCCGGCGTATGTTACGCCGGGGGTACAGCTAGTTAATACTAAAACGGAAAGACAAGAGCGAGAACAAAGGCATGGTTTTTCAGAACGTGGCAACACGATAATGTACTTTCAATATTAATTCAACATAAAGAGTAAAGCCAATGGTCGGTCGAGACAAGCTTGCGAATTAAGGCAAGATTGTTCAAGACATGACAAAATAAGAATATTACTGTCAATATCGAGACACGATTACGACTATAAAAATATTGCATTAATTCTGTATGTTGCGTTGACATATATGACGTAAAACATATCATACAAAAACCCCATACGGGGAAAGAAACCCATCAAGTTTTTGCCATAGAAAGTAGTGATATCACAGCCAAAATGGCTCCCACCAAGTTTGTGGTCCGAACCGTGATTACTCAAGCTTAACTGACAACACCGAGGTGTCAGTTAGGATTGAGTGATCAGGGTTGGGACGGAAAACTTGGTGGGAGCCATTTTGGCTGTGATATCACTACTTTCTAGGGCAAAAACTTGATGGGTCCCTTTACCCTTACGGGGTTTTTGTATGATATCACTCCTTTTGGTCGTTTTATGGTTTTGCTTTAGTGTAAGTATTGATTGTGAGCTCCTTTTGAAAATATAATTGTAAATAGTTTCTTGAACAGCATGAAGAAAATCGCAACTTATGTATAATTAATGGTCACTGATTAATTTTATTCCAATAAAGTGGCTGTTGTATTCATTTGATTGTAAAACAACTGAGCACGATTAAGTTAGTTTCCTTTAGTTTAGGGGTATCTAGATTATTTTTCTGTTTTTTATTTTGTTGTTTTTTTTTATTCAAGGTGCGGTAACTGCACGGATTTTCTTCCCCATAAAGAGTTTAGTAGACGATGATAGTATACTTTATTTATTTTAGATAAGTTTCAATTAAAATGTATCACTTCGATTTCATTGTGAAACGGAAATAATAAGTTACCCGCATCTGCATTGTTACTCGGCTATGGTGGACAATTTGATAACAGATGGCGTGTTCCCAACGTTCACGAAAATAGCATTACAAATTATTGCAATCTTTGGATTTAAAACATCCCCAAATGTCAAACCATAAAAGGCACATATTGGAGTCAAACGTAAACTGCGTGTCAAATTTCAAGCATTTCTGTCGCATAAATTATTTTATCTGAGTGGAATTAGCTAGTAACTAGAGGAAGCCCGTGTTATGCACGGGGCCGGTCATGAATTAAGTTTACGCACACATTTCCCGGGACATTTTTCCCGCACTCTTCCCGACGACTTGTCAGATTGATCGACCACTCATGCCTGCCCCTGTTTGCATGCAGGTAGAATGGGAGAGCGCATTTGCAATGCGGGCGCGAGGAGGGGAGAAGTGATTGTTCGGCCCGACGACTTGTCAGATTGAACCTTTATTGAGTTGATCGACCACTCATGCCTGCCTCCTGTTTCCATGCAGGTAGAGTGGGAGAGTGCATTTTCAATGCGGCGCGAGGAGGGGAGAAGTGGTTTTCCTTTTAGCCTTCCTTTTAGCCGGCCTCCAAGATTATTATAAAGATAAGTAGTAGCTAGCTGAAATCAACGATGTTGAGGTACCTTTTTCGTATTGGAATCCTTTATGCACAGCTCTGAAATAGGACTTTCTGTTGCCTATTCGGTAAACCCCGTCGATCTATACAATTTCCAAAGCTTTCTGTCGCATTAATATTTAGCATTCGATACCAGAAAACACCGGTTTAATGTCTCGGGTAAGAGAAGCAGTAGCTAGCCTTTGCCCAAATACTGATAATGAACAACAACAACTGACAAGAACAATCAGACGGCAATTATTAGACGCCACGAATCCAATAATCTGAACTTGATGGGCGAAGCGCTAGCGCGCCTCTAGATATGTCAGAATTAACGCAATATTTTTCAAGAAATGACAAAATGACAGCATGACTGAAACATGATGAATAATGTACGAACAATACGGTGACAAGGTTCACACTTAAGCAAGATTGTTCAAGACCTGGCAAAACGAAAGCATTGCTGTCGACAGCAAGAGGAATTAAGACTGTAAGGAAAATGTCGAGACACGATTGAAAACAAATTGCAAGATTTTTCAGGAAACGACAACACGCGAATTTACTTTCAAGATCAAGACGAAAGGCAGACTAAAGATAAACATTGACCGAGAAATTAAGACAAGATAGTTCAAACTTGAGACAAAATGATATGTCAAGGCAACATACAGACCTAAGGCAACATTTTTCAAGATAGGACAAAACGACAGTGTACAACTGCGAAGCTCGAGAAAAGATTACTGGAAACACCCGAGGTACATCGAGACAAAATTGAGAATTGCGATTATTCTAAAAAAAAAAAAAAAAAAAATACGATATCGAGACAACGGCATAAACTGTGGCAAGATAGCCTGACGGATACCACAATAAGCACTTTGTTGCCGGAACAACACGTCTGTCAAGGATCATGGGGATCGCTGACTACCAACCTAAAAAAGGGCAGCATTTACGATCTACATCATTAAGGACGTATGATGTGCGTGTGTGTTTGTGTGTTTATGTGTTTGTTTGTGTGTTTGTACCTCTACTCCTCCGGAACCAAAGCACCTACAAAGATGGGAGTAGGACCAAACGAAAGATAATTAAATTGCACACAGTATAGGCTTATTTTCATCGCTGTAACTTGATATTATCACCCTCACATATGCGAAAAACCCTGAAAAAATAACGTCAAAGTTAGTTTTTTTGAACCCTCTTCATGTTTGTTCATGACGTCATAGTTTGTTCATGAAAACCTCCTTGAGCGAAGAGAGATGATCTGGAAAAGGAAGCACGGACGACGTATTTTGCAACGCACCAAATATACATCTTAAAATTGATTTTGTATTAACCATTGAATTGATAAAATTGATGTATGGAAAAATCAAAACAATAGATTTGGTTTTAAAACGGTGTCAAACATTCGTGTTTCTGAAGCACGGAGGTGCGTGGATTGAACGAGCAAAGCGAACGACTTCCACGTACAGTAAGGCCCCATTTATAATATTGATTTCGACGCGTACGCGTGACGCTCGACGCTCGGCGCGTACGCCAGTTCATGAGCAAAGCAGTGCGCGTGGACAGTCTGCTTGGCCCGCTCGTGACATCGTCACGCTCAGGCAAATGCTCTTTCATTTCCAAATCAAACGCTTGAGCAGGCGCGTGAGCTTGCTAATGCTGACCACTACTCCGATCCAACTATGCTGTTTCACAACTTCCTCCTTCTACAACGGCAAGATTCGATGCCATTCGGCTCAAGGTCACTGTAATTAAGAAATTTGACCGTTTATTTTGAGCATTCAGTCTTTTAGCACACCACGTTTTCCTTTCTTGTGGCGCCGATAGAATCCGTTGATGCCGCCATTTTCCTATCCCAGCATGCAACAACTAAGCGTGCGAGCGTCGCTTGGCGCTCACCGATCAAAGTCCAGTAGATATTCGCGTGACGCTTGAAAATAGCAAAACGCGCGCGTTGGCCCACCTGCTTTATATTTATAAATGCTCGCGCTTAAGCGTTGACCATGGGAAAAACTCGTGCTTCACGCGCCGAGCGTCACGCGTACGCGTCGAAATCCATATTATAAATGGGGCCTAAACCTTTTCAATGTGTGTCTCGCTTTGCTCTATCAATCTTTCATCTCTCACCTTCGTAGGAGATTACATCTGATGTGCTGCAGATGTTTCTCCAAGTGAGGGATCATCAGAAAGTGAAGTGATAAGACGCCCATGGAAAAATCTGTACTGAGCAGTACGTAAAGAACAATATTCTTAAAATAATAAAACAGGAAAACCCATATAAAGTTTATACTAACACAAATTACAAGTGATGTGTGGTTCTTGGTGGTTACACTGATTCAGTCTCATTTCTGAGGAAATGTTTGTACTGATTGAGCAAGCGAAGCGAACGAAAATCACCGTTTGTTATCAGAAACAGCGCTTTTCTGATAAATTGCTTGATCTTTTTGCTTGACTCCTTGGACGTAAAAAAATAATATTGATCTTCTCTCGAGATAACTGATATCGCATATTACACTCTTATAATTTGCTTGATCGTTTTTTATGTGGAAGGTCTGTCTGTATCATAAGTGTTTCAGCAATAAATCTCCTCGAGCGCAACGAAGCGACGCGGAATGAGCGAGCGACGCGAGCGACTCCGCTAGTGTGTGTAAAAGAATGAATAAAAAAAAATATAAAAAGGGAAGGCGGAAAGGTAAAAACTAATGCAAAATAAACAATTTGAAATGCTTTCGTAAAGGTAAAAAAAGTTCAGAAATTGCTTGGCCAAATAGAAAGGTGGGATATAATATATATACTGCCATACCACCAAGGTTAGACCTGCCAGGGACATAGAGGTCCCCGATGGTCTCGCCAGTCGATTGGAAAAGAAGGGGGAGGGTGGATGGCCACTGTCATAAAACAAAACAATGAATGAAATATGTAAAAGAATGTAAAAAGTTTAAAAGTCTTTAAAGTAATTTAAATTAAATGATTCGCATGGCTGCAGTTAAAAAAAGAAGAGACACTCCAGCAGAGCTTGTCAAAACACAGAGTTAAATATAAAAAGTTAAACATAAAACACTGGTCGTTTAAGAAATCTTATGTGGGTTGTGCTTAACAACCGTCTTGTTAAGCACTTATAATACTTGTTTCGCCAAATACTTGTTTTAAGCTTGACCTCTCCCGTCCCTGGCGTTTTCGGGAAGAGAAGGGCATTGTGATGCTTCGTGCTCATGTCGATTGTGGCATGGAATGGACCTATAGCAGGACCGTACCTCTCGCCTTCTTCCACAATGGTTTTAGCTAGGAGCGTCACAAATTTCCAAAGCTGTGGATCTACACGTATTTGCTTCCTCCTCCGAAATGGACTTATGTGGGCAATCGATGTAATGCTCCAGGCCAGCCCAATTTTTTGGGGGGGATTAAACGAATCTGTATCCGTATTTACTAAGTAACTTCATTCGCAATCGAAAAATCGAAGCAAAAAGGAGATAGTATGTGGAAAGAAAGGGATTCCCAAGGCATGTCTGACATCATGGAAGGAAGAAAACAGACACACGACGATACCATGATGAGGTAAAATGCATAATCTTGGAAAATGCAATTACTGAGCCTAGAAAAGGGGATGGAGAATGAAACCGTTCAACTTGGCAAAAGACGTGGAAAAAGAAACTAATGAGCCTAGAAAAAGGCATGGAAAATGGAAATACTGAGCCTAGAAAAAGGCATGGAAAATAAGACTAATGAACCTAGAAAAACGCATGGAAAATAAAACTAAAGAGCCTAGAAAATGCAAGGAAAATGGAACTCCTGAACCTGGGAAAAAGGATGGAAAATAAAGCTAATGAACCTTGAAAAAGGTATGGAAAAGAAACTACTGAGTCTAGAAACAAGGCGTAGAAATAAAACTAATGAGCTTAAAATAATATCCATAGAAAATGGAATTGCTGAGCCTAGAAAAAGGCAAGAAAAATAGAACTTGTGAGCCTGGGAAAAGGATGGAAAATAAAACTAATGGGCCTTGAAAAGACATGGACGATGGAATCCCGTTTCGCCGAATCAAAATATTCTTTATACATTTTACATTGGAGAAATTAATGACGCATTCCTAATTGGAAGGAATCTGTGCTTAGTTATGGTTTCTGACGTTGTATGTTTAGCCGCAGCAAGCGCGGCAGCTCGAGCGAGGCAGTTTCACCGAAAATTAAGACACTATTAAAATTCGGCGAAAAGGCGATACACCCCCCTCCCCCAATAATGGCATCCCATCCCAACCCTCGGGCGCAGAGGGCAGCACAGTGCGCAGTGCGCAACACAATCGCAAACAGCCATTTTTCGTTTTACTCAATCCTGGGCTGATTGTAATTAATAATTCCGGTTTGATTTTCATAGTATGCCGTTGGTTATAAAGCTTCGTTCTCTATGAGTTTTTATTTTAGTCCCAGAGTGTGTGTGAAGCGTATTTACACAGATGATCAAACAATGCTCAATCGATTGGCAACTTCCGTTCTCTCAGGACAAGTGTATTGCTCTGCAACTGGGAGCTAACAATCCCAACCTTATGTACAAACTGGCAGGAACGAAACTTGAATCGAAAACTGTATGTCGCGATCTAGGAGTATGGATTACGTCGGACCTGAAATCCACGGTTCATTGCCACAAAATTTCGGCTCTCGCTTTTCGCAGACTGGCCGTGGTCAATAACTGTTTCGTTTCCTCATGTATTAAAACTCGCGTTTGGGCCTTTCGGGTGTTTGTTCGTCCGCTCCTTGAGTACGCGAGCCCAGTTTGGTCGCAATATCTTCTCCAGGACATTGATTTGTTGGAATCGGTGCAGAGAAGTTTCACTCGTAACCTGCCTGGTCTACGTGTATTTTCTCAGGGTGAACGACTGCGACAAACTGGTCTTGAGCCACTCGAATTAAGACGACTGAGGGCCGACCTCAGTCTTACATACAAGATTGTGTCGATCTTCCTTTCTTCGAGCGACATCCATTATCATCAACTCGGGGGCACTCCCTTAAGCTGCGTGTTCAATCCGCAAGCAAGGATTGCCGCAAACATTTTTTTGCGCTACGTGTTACTACCATTTGGAATAGCCTCACGGACGATATTGTAACTGCTCCAACAACAAACATTTTTATTAAACGTTCAAAATTATTCTCATTGAAACACTGCCTACTACGCCCCTACCATTAGAGCTCCTGGTGTACATGTCATTCTGTTTAACCAATTTACCTGGACCGGTGTTAGTGGCATGCCCTTCCGTTATTCCACCCTTTCACAAGGAAAAATTGTATTATTATTATTATTATTATTATTATTATTTATGTCAATGGTTAATGAAGTTACAAACTATGATAACAGTTTGCGAACCGTGTTAACAGTCACCGGTTTTTTTTTTTTGTCCAATCAGTGAATCCCCCCATCTCTTCGTCACGAAACCCGTTTCATACCGTTTTGTTCCACAGTTACTAGAGCCACCAAGCTGGACTTCAGTTAACGGAAAACTGTCTTTGCTAAAATAATGTTCGCTGATAAAATCGTGTGAATACTGCTAAAATAGTAAAAGTAGTGCGACTAGGAAGTTGGATTTGGGATTTATAGTCGAATGGCGTCGCACTTCTGGTTAAATTTGGTTAAAACGGAAATAAATATGTCCAGGCTGGAAATCAGCTGCATCTGGAGTTATTTTTATGGAATGGTTGGATGAAGGAAGTACGAAGGCTTGCCACGACTTACAGCATTTCGATGGTTGATGTTATCGAACGTTCGCCTAAAAACCTTTCAGACTTTCCTTCAGAATAGTAGTCCTAATTTTGAATAGGCCCGACCTGCTTAAGGCCAGAAGAGCAGACCCTAAATCCGTCCGCGTTGGTCGAGCAAAAAGTAGAGAAGAGAAGAAAAGAACCAAAGGAAAGCCTAGCACGAGAATTTAGGTTCACGCATGCGTGGAAAGCCTTTCACACAATTTTATATACAATATTTAACACAGCATTATATTGCATAGCAAATTCTTATATAAAGAAAGAGGCCACAATATTCCACTGATCGCCCCCAGGGGCCCAGTGCAGCGGGGAGTGCCAGCACTAAATGAACCCGAGGGCACAAGGACATCAGACGCAAGACAAGCTTAAGGGGTCAAGTTGATAAACGCCAGGACGATGGGGATGATAATGTGAGGGTCCCATGTCCCAACGAACCAAGGCCCATCGTGTAACGGCGCCAGGAGGTAAGCTCTGCCCAAGGACAACAGGCAAATCGAGGACTGGCAAGTTCCGTCACTCTACAAGTTACTGCACAGTATAACGAGATGTCTGCGGTTTGCATTTTGCCTGTTTTCGACTATTTTGACGGGTCAATTTATCTTTACTGTAGAGCAGTGACGATAGAGCAGTGACACAACGTTGTATTATTGTATATAACTCTATGCTGGAGCCAGTAACTGGGATAACTGCAAGGGTCACTGGAGAGGAAAAGAAGGGCGTCTTACTGAAGACAATGCTGTTATGAGTGGATTTCTTAGGCCTATAACGCGCGATTTTTGTCGATTTGTTGGCAGTTGCTGACATTTTTAAGCAAGTGGAATCTTTATTTTCCAATTGCAACCTAGCAGCATAAGGGATTGGAGAAAACAACGTTTTTTTTTTACCCTACGAAACCCGCTCTCAAAGTGCTGCCTTGACTAGAAGTGCCCGTTGTTTAACACTCCATTTTAATTTAGTGCCCCTTGCAGCTATATCTCTTGTAGCCATTATGACGTCACATGACGCTGCTCTACAACGTCATATTATTATATATGCTGGCGATAGTAATTTGGTTGGCTGCAAGGCATGCTGGATAAACATGAGGGGAAAAAGAAGGGGGTCTTAGTGACGCCAATGCTGTTAGAGCGGATTTCTTAAGGCTAAAACGCGCGGTTTTTTCCGATTTTTTGGCAGTTCTGAAATTTTTAGCAAGTGGAATCTGTTCTTTTCCGATTTCCAACCTCGCAGCATAAAGGATCGGAGAAAACAAAGTTTTTTTAGTCGAAAGAAACCTGTTCTCAAAGCAATGGCTTTACTACAAGTGCCGTTGTTTTTACCGCCATTTTAATCTCGTGCACCTTGTAGGTAGCTCACCGGATGCTAGCCTCGCAGCCAAGTAGAGTATTACTGGCGCTACTCTATAACTAAAGTCATTTTGATAATGCTTATAAGGCAACAAATGTTCTGTAATTTTTTACAAAATATTGACCAAGAGTAGTGAAAACAACGATTTATTCATTGCGAAATTCGGACAGAGTTCGGACCTGCAGCCAGTCGTAGGGTTAGCTGCAAGGGGCACTAGAGATACGCGGAGGTAAATACATTAGCGTAGTTGATCAAGTCAATGCTGTAAGAGCGGATTTTTTTCGGACCAAAGAACGGTCAATATTTTTGATTTATCATCAGCTGTTGCAATTTTTAGCAAGTGAAATAATAATAGAACATTTGTTTGCAAAACCAGGATCGCTGGTATCGCTTACTGCCAGCCCAATTTAAGTAAAAATCCAGTACAAATTTTATAAACATGCGCGAAAACAAAACAAAGTTGGACTTTAGCAAGTTTGTTTATGTAATAAAAAGGTGTCAAATCCTCTAAATTTAACAAACGTCTAAAAATACCAATAGACCCCGGAGTGACAGTATCGTTTTTAATTTTCTGTACAGCCGTACCGGCTGAGAAGACTATTGCAACGACTTTGTCCGTCCGTCCGTCGCTTTTTTCAACTTCGCAATGGTACCAGAAATTGACGACCACTGTTTACATCGTTCGATTCAGTGTCAAAAGTTAGTTAAATAACATGGCAAATTAAAACATCGTTGCCTCCTTATAGCTAATAGACTTCTTCGACGTAACTAAATTAAATAATAACATTTCATCGTCGAATTGAAATCCTGAAGATTTGTGTTAACGAAGCCGTAAAAACAAAAACATTTTAGCTTCGTTTAAAAGAGTCTTGTCGCATTGTTGCATGAATGAATAGGCTTACGATCGAACCAAATTCTCCATTAGGCCTATCTGCTACTTACGAAACCAAAACTGCCGTTACAAATATTAGGCCTGAAAATGAAAATTGGATTATATAACAGAGATAGCTGTTGTATTGCATGATAGAGGTGTGCGCCTCAACATTGGAAGTGGACGAACTGTACAGAAGACCCATGCGACTGGATAGTCGCTTTAGCCCCATGTTTCTTTTAGAAAATTCCATGCAGGGACCACCTTTACAGCGAAGAATGTCGTCGACAATTTAACCTGGATGGTTGTGTAACCAGTTTGGGAATGTGGCCCCGTGTCCTACACTCAGTAGAAAAATTATATAAACGGTAGTCAACCCCAATACGGCAATAAACCGCCTTGAATATCATGAGGAGGTCAGCCTTTAACCGGCGAACTTCCAAGGAATCGATTTTTAAAATTCTTCAGTGTTGGGAATAGTTTACGTTTCGCATGTCCGGCAGCCTTTTGGTGAAACGCCCCTGTACTGAGTCAATACGATCAATATCTTTGAGTAGGTAGAGAGACCGCACCGGGCTTGCATATTCCAGCAGCGGTCTCGCATATACTGTAAAAGCCCAGATCTTTATTGGAACATCTCCAGAAGCAAAACAATGCTGAACAATGACAAGCCGACGAAATCTTTATTCTTCCTATTTCCAACCTTAATAATATGCTTCGAAGCGTTAGGGATTCGACAAAACAACGGTTTTAAGACTTAAAAAATCCACTCTCACAGCTTTCGTTTCACTAAAGACGTTGTGTGTTTTTTCACCTTTAGTGCCCCTTGCAGCTAGTGCAATGACTGGGTGGAGATTCGAAGTCTGGAGGCTTCTGCTCTATACGGACATGGAATCCGCGAACGTAGCTTGGTGTGGAAAAGGCTTGAAATTTCTTTTTCGTCCCAGTTAAGGTTTAGTTACCAGCTATAACAGCGTTAGTGCTTTTTACGAAATCGGTAATTTTGGCATTTTAGCGTGAAACTCCTTTCTAGGTTTCATTTCCTAGTTTGCATTTTGCAGAAAAATATTTTCCATAAAATATTACTCCAAAAGAAACGTAGCCCCGAAAACCTTTCCCATTTGTACAACCAGCAGCAGAAATGGTGTAACAAACCGAAAGATTTGACAATTTTATCGAAGTATTTTCCTCTTTTATCAGTAACGACCATTGTTTACATCGTTAGATTCAGTCTGAAAAGTTAGTTAAATAACATGGCAAATTAAAACACCGTTACCTCCTTATAGCTAATAGACTTCTTCGACGTAACTAAAAATTAATTAAAATATAAATCATCGTCGAATTAAAATCCTAAATTAAAATTCTCAATAAAACAAATGGATTTTAGCTTCGTTTAAATAGTAATAGTCTCGTCACATTATTGCATGAATGAATAGTCTTACCATCGAACCAAATTCTCCATTAGATATCTTCTACTTACGAAATTAAAACTGCATTTTTAAAATTAGGCCTAAAAAATGAAAATTAGGTCTAAAATCATGTTACCATGGCAACGTCAAGTTGCTACGAGTTGCTGTTGGCTTCATCAACAGCATCTCTCTCGCCACTTCCCTACTACCACTGATCTATATAGGCTACGTTGCGCGTTACGTTGTAACACTGTAACTGTGTGCCGGAAGGCGCACCGTGTTGCAAAAATGAATATGCCTATACAATCCATATCTCCGTAAGCTGCTACTTACGAAATTAAAACTGCTGGTTAAAATTAGGCCTAAAGCTGACAATTACGCCTAAAATGTAAAACAGACCTAAAAGCTACCACGTTTTTAACCGGCAATTGTCATGGCTACTGCTTTTAGATTAGTATGAGATAGCTGTTGAAGTGCATGATAGAGGTGTGCGCCTCTACATTGGAAGTGGAGGAACTGTGCAGAAGACCGGTGCGACTAGGCAGTCACTGTAGCCGCTTGTTTTTATATGAGTGTAATTAGCCAGTAGCTTGTGGTCAGTATGTAGTAGTATTCAGTTGAAATCAACGATATTAATCCATTTGATATCAGTTTTATCACATTGATACAGTTTACGCACTTGATTCAAATACAACTATTACTTGTCAGGACTACCCATTTTCAACAATTTTCAAGCTGTTTCACCACGTAGGCATTTATCCTCACAATCGTGAAATACGCTCAACTCTGGTTTCTGTTAACGTACACAAGTTATAGTCTGTTCCACATTATGTTTGCAGGACACTGACTGCATGACGTTTCTTTGTACTACGAATGCAAAAACAGGTGGAATTATACTTTCAGACTATACAGTTACTGTTAGAGTCTACGGGGGAAATATTTTTACGTATTTTAGCACTCGCAGTGGAAAGAAACGTGACGTCGTACAATCAGTTTCCTGCAAACATAATGTGGAACAGACTATAGAGCAGTGACACGACGTAGTATTATTGTATATAACTCTATGCTGGAGCCTTAATGGGTTAGCTGCAAGGGGCACTTCAGAGAGAAACAGAAGGGCGTCATACTGAAGCCGATGCTGTGAAGAGTGATTTCTTAGACCTAAAAAGCGCGATTTTTGTCGTTGGAGAAAACAACGTTATTTTAAGCCTAAGAAATCCGCTCATTCCGTTGTTTTCCCCCCCATTTTTATGTAGTGCACCTTGTAGTTATGCCCTCCAAAACCCATACTGGTGCCAATATGGCGGCAAATGTCACTGCTCGATAGTGGCCGCCATGCAACAATACTGGAACTGAACAATAGATAAACTTCCAAGTCTAATAATAATTGAACTTGGCAGGCGGACCACTAGCGTGGTTCTTGGGCTTTTGACAGTTTGCCTCGACTTCAAACTTTCAAGTTTTGTCTTCTTCGGAACATTTCCTCGAAAATGTTTCCTTTCATTATCTCCCTTCCTCCAAACCGGAACGACTGAAAAATGTCCGTGTTAACAAGGACCGTTCATTCCTGGGGGAACACATCGTAAATGATAAGTCCGCAAAAGACTTAGAATAATTCCCTACATCAAAGGAAGGAGATAAAGCTGAAGCAAGTAAGCGACATTTATTTTTAAGCACCCCGGGTAATTATCACTAATGAAGACATTCGGAGTGTTCTTTGCAGGGAAACAGGCATTTTCTGGTCCTGTCAAGAAGAAGTGAGCTTTCTGCCTGAAACCAGGTCTAATCCTCGGCCGCCACTAGTTAGGGAGACTTTAAACCAGAAGTCGTTGTAATGCTCCATGCAACACGGTTTAAACCAAATAGAAAAAGTTAACGTATAATTTCAAGTTTAATATTGTATAACAGGCAGAATTGAGAAAAAGGCAAAAAGCAAACATTATTCGAATGGTTTAAAATTTAAATTTCGCAATGTTGCCATTTGGTTCTTTTAGAGATCAGTAGCTGTACCGCCGGCGTAACATACGCCGGCTAGCTGGTTCCCGCATACCTGAGCGTAACACTGTAGTGGGCCCCTGTTTTCCCTATTGTGTGGTCTGAATATCCCCCATCTCTGCTCCCTCTTTGAACCCCTGCTGATTTGTGTTATGGAAGTAAATGTATATTTTCAATGGAGGACGCCCTCCACCCTTTCCCCCTTCTCTCCCCTCCTCCACTCCCCTTCTAAACCCTCTTTCATAATAATGATGAATTTGCTACCTTTGTAGCGCGACGCTATAGCCGTAAAAAGGTACACGGATTACAAACAAAAACGTCAAGTGAGCCGTAAAAAAAAGGGATGTATGATTGAATTTTCACTTGTTAAAATGAACACGGATAAAAATTGATGATTTTTAATTGAAATAATAAAATGTACAATTGAGAAA
>JAHWFP010209019.1:1905-19030 GCA_023313725.1 Lithobius niger | reverse complement strand
CTCAACCAACGAATGATTCCCTAACCTGCAGAGTTTCATAATATACTCACATGACCGGAAGTTGTTGGTGACTTCTCGGCGCAAGCGCACACACGGACTAAGTATTTTTCACGTGCATCAATCGTTACGAGCACAACAAGCGAGATGAGAATTTGTAATTGTAGTCTAGTCTTTGCAAATTTTTTCCGTGTTACTTCAAAACCCGTCGCCATAAAGGAAGTTGTAACAGAGTTGGATGCAGCTTTATTGTTTCACTCTTGTAAAAACAAAAATTATGCTGTGAACCCTATGTATGGCCTTTGACACACGTGTGCTTTTTACCATGGCAACGAAATACATGTTTTTTACGTGCCCACTTTCGATACGCTCACAGTCACAAGTCTCTGCCCCGCACTCGACTTCTTTCCTGTCTCTTTTTAACAGCAACGATCAACTGCTAAAATAAACTTGCGAGTAAAGTGTTTGTATAGTTGCCTCTGCTCTTGATGTGTAGCATCATGCTGTAGTGAACCGCATGTAGAATAAACAACAAACTTTACCGTGACATTTTTCGGCACGAAGCATAAATCTACCCTCACTAAAAAAACACGGTCTTTGTTGCCCTAGGGATTCTACTTTTTTGAGGAGTCTGGGGGGCCTCGAGAGCTCCGCAAATCTTCACCCACGTCCTGCCTTATTCGCCTTCGGCTGCATTTCACCATGACTATTCCAATTTCGAGTTTATAAATAAAAAGCGTCGCTCTCCCTCGGCCAATAAAGTTTTGCCTGTAAAGTATTCTTGCAAGAAATTATTTTCCCTGTAAAGCAAAAGTTTGACTTTATTCCCAATAATATAGCTTGTGGAGTACGCAGGCGTACGCCACCACAACAGGCCGCGTGTAGGATACCAACTTACACGTGCGGCAAGGAACACTCGCACGAAGTATTACAAAGCCCTCCCCGTAAATTGGCACATTCTTACAACTTGGCTGCTACTGCTAACATACTGTCTGTCCGGAAACCACAGCCGTCTAATTTTTTAGTGCCAGAAAAAAAGTTTTTAAAATATTTCTTTAAATTACAACTCTGTTATCGACATTCCATACTAGCCAGTTGATTCTCATTCACGGGCGGAAAGTTTTGATAATGGTTGCACGTGCCTCTGAGTGTCCGTAACCACGCCGGCTCGTATCATTATCTTTCATTGTTAGATAGAGGGTGCCGCTCAAAATCGCTGGAGTCGTTATCAGATTAATGCCCGACTTGAAACAGAATAATAATAATGGGTTGGTTCTAAAATTCCTTCTCTTCCAGTATTCAATCTTAAAGTTTGCAACGAGAACTCTCAGTAATAACAAATAAAAGAGACGTCCTTTTGCTTAAAAAAAAAGACTGCTGAATTGCCTCTACTAGGCCGAACGAGAAAATCTCCTTTTATTCATTTTGATGGTGTACCATCCAAGAGGGCCAACTGCAATTTAGTTAAAAATTGTCTACTACCCCTTTTTAAGGTTGGCTCGCCCTCTGCCCATACAAAATTAGCTTTCCTGTCATGCATAGCCTCCCCTCCCCCTTTTTTTCAAAATGGCGCCCTCTGATTGGCTGCTCGTGTAAGGACATGCAAAAATTATTTCAACAGCGTAAACAAACAAGATGGCCGACCGCTTTGCTACGTGACAAGCTCAATTTTATTTTTAATAGTCCCGCACTCGAACTGGGTGAGCAAAATGGTATCACACGCGCAATTTAATTTTTAATAGTCCCACGCTTGAACTGGGTGAGCAAAATGGTATCACATGCCTCCACCACCTCTAATCATCTTTAAGAACAACATCTAAGGACTCCTTATCAACAAATCAGCACGGTCAAGAGGGTAAAGGCGTCAATCACCAAACTCATCAGATAATCCATTGGGCCTGGGTTTCGATCCTGGCCACTGGCTCAAGGAAAAACCTAAATTTTGGGGGGGTTAAAATTGGTTTCTATCGTCTTACGAAAATGTATACTACCTGTAAATTTAATTGCATTCAGTTCCTGAGTGCTCTTTAGTTGCTTGAGGTTTTTTCGCTCTCCAGATACGACCAGTGCGCAACCCCACTGCACATGCGTCAATGCGCAGCCCTCCTGTAAAGCATGACCGGCCGACGGTCGGCCATCTCTTTCCTCTCAATATGTCAACCATGATGGTGGCTCAAGAGGGGAGGTAGGGTGGGTATTTACAGGTAGTATAAATTTTCGTAAGACGATAGAAACCAATTTTAACCCCCCCAAAATTTAGGTTTGTAGTCGTCGGTAGAAAATTTCTACTACCTGTAAATTTAATTGTATTTACAGTTGACCTCGTCAATATAGGTGGCGGGCACCATCATGGCGAGTTACCCTGGGTTGCGTACTGGTTCCCCCAAAAGTTAAACGAAAACTTTGCACTTTATTAAGGTAAAAACAGAAACAGTCATATCGGATCTCTTTCGTAAAATGTGGTGGCCCTGAAAAGGGCCGTTTGTTTTGATGGGTCTTGCTTCCGTTACGGGGGACTTCGACCTGCATCCTTTTTCGGTGGTCTTCGTTTCTGTTGTAAAGTGCTTAAGGGGGGTTGACTACACTTCTGGCAGTTACGATGGAGCCAAGGCGGTGTAGATCTCCTTCCTGTCTTGTCATGTCACGGAAGTAGTGGCTGGTGAAGACAGTCTGGCTTCTCCAAGAAGTGACTTGAAAGATTTCAGTGATGGAGACATGGTTGTGAAAAGCCCAGGAGGTTGAAAGTGCCCTTAGTTCGTGTGCAGTAACTTTGATGTTGTTGTCGGTGCAGCTGATGCTTTCATCTTCGTAGGCTCTAGTGATTACCGTTTTGATCCAGTTGGATATCATGGCGGCTGATGTTACGTTGGTCCCTTTGGTGAAGGGTAGAAATAGCTGTAGACGACCACGCCGGCATTCTGGGTCCGCTGTTCGTTTGATGTAATATCGGAGTGCTCGGACGGGGCAAAGTGTTCTTTCCGGTTCTTCGTTGTAGATGTTTGTTAATGCCGGAATGATTATCGGTTTGGAGGATTCGGAAGGTTTTTGAGTTTTGGCACGGAAGTCAGGTCGTGGTCTGAGGTGGATGAACCTGGAGTTGTCAAAGAAGAAGCAGTAGGCTGGGTCGTTTGAGAGAGCCTGCATTTCGCTGGTTTGTAGACTTGCTGCAAGAGATGTGAGGAATACAGTCTTCCGGGTTAAGTGATTAATGTGGCAGGTTTGAATAGGTTCGTAGGGTTCCTTGGTTAGAGATTCTAAGACCAGAGGGAGATCCCATCTCGGGAATTTCTGATACACGGAGGGACGTTCATTTTCGTAGGATCTGAGAAGGGAAGTGGTCCGGTAGTCTTCAAGAAGGTGTCGATTTCCTGCGGCTTTGAAAACGGTGTTTAGTGCGGATCTGTAGACCAGAATGGTGGATCCTTTGAGGTTGTATTTGAAGAGGTCATCGAAAAATGCTAAGAGTTGTTGAATAAGGGGATTGATTGGATTAACTTTCTTTCGCTTACACCAATGAAACCAGCGTTCCCAGTGTCCGTTATATAGTTTGTTGGTAGAGTTTCGTAGAGCCTTGCTGGCGATTCTGGTGGCCTGTTCTTCAAAAATTCCAGCCTCTTTGATGAGCTTGATGATAGTAGCCACCCCTGCAGATGTAAGGTCTTGGAGTTCGGGTGGAATTTGGTTCCTTTCTGTTGTGAGAGGAGGTCTTGACAGTGTGGAAGTTTCCTTGGGAGATCTATGAGGAGGTTCAGAAGTTGAGGGAACCATGGGGCTGCAGGCTAGTTCGGTGCGATTAGTAGGAAGATCCCAGGAGTCTGTTCGATCTTCGTGAGAATGGTTGGGAGAAGTTTGAAGGGTGGGAAGAGGTAGGCGTAAAGGTTCTTCCATGGGAAAGTTAGAGCGTCGACGGCGCAGGCTTTGCTGTCCGGGATCGGGCTGATAAAATGGGGAAGTTTGGCATTGTGCCTCGTGGCGAATAGGTCGATCATGGTTTTCCCCCAGATGTTGAAGAGATATTCGCAAATTGATGTCTTTAGGGTCCATTCCCCTGAAGGTGGCTTGTTGCGAGATAGGGCATCCACAATAACATTCCGGTTTCCTGGGATGTGAAGAGATTGAATGGATGTGTTGAGTTCTTGGCAAAGTTGGAAGATGGCTGAGGTGATTTGGTGTAGGGTTCGAGAACGAGTTCCACCTTCCTTGCGAATGTAGGCAACGGCTGTGGTGTTGTCTGCCTGGACTTGGACTATTTTGTCTGCTACAAGGTGCCGAAAATGGTCGAGGGCATTGTAGATGGCTTTCATTTCGAGAATGTTGATGTGATCCGAAGTGTTTGGGGGCCAGATGCCGGCAATCTCGTGATCCTGGAGGTGGGCACCCCATCCTGTTAAGGAGGCATCTGTGAGAAGCAGGAGGTCTGGGATGGGTTCGTGGAGGAGTACGGTTTTGGCGAGGTTGGCTTCGTTCATCTACCAATGTAGGCACTCCCATGGGAAATCTTCGTTTGTAGGTAAGGTTATTCTGGATGTCGGGTGACAAGTGTCCCAGTGGTCGATTCGGTAATGGTGGAAGGGGCGAGTCATCCAACTGCCGTACGGGAGGAGGTTTGCCATGGAGTCGAGTTTTCCGATGAAGGAGTTCAGAGTTCTGAGAGTGTGGGAGGTTGACTTCTGTAGTTCCAGTCCGTGTGAGAGTAGGTCGGTTTTCCGTTCTGATGAGGGGGTGACAGTGCTTTCGATTAAGTTGAAATCTACTCCTAGGAAGGTGAATTGCTGGGAAGGTGTTAGTCTTGACTTCTTCCAGTTGATCCCCAATCCAAGGCTGTGGAGGAATCGGATTGTGAACATTCTGTTTCGAATGAGTTGTTGGGGATTTGGGTTGTTGAGGAGCCAGTCGTCCAGGAAGACATTGGCAGTGATTTGGTGGCGATGGAGGTGGCCGAGAACGGGTTTCAGGATGGATGTGAAGATCCGAGGAGCGGCATTTAGGCCAAATGGTAGACTTTGGAATTCGTAAACTGTTTCTTGATAGAGAAAGCGGAAGTAGTGAAGAGATGCTGGATGGAGTGGGATATGAAGGTAGGCATCCTCCAGGTCTATTGAGATGGTCCAGTCCATGCTCTTTAGGGAGAGTCGGATGGTTTCGAGGGTTTCCATTTTGAAGTGGTTGTTGTGCATGAATTGATTCAGTGGCTTTAGGTTGAAGATCATTCTGTTTCCACCTGACTTCTTTGGCCTGAGGAAGATGGAGCTGTAAAAGCCAGGTTTGGAGTGATCTGGGCAGATGCGAATGGCTTTTTTTGCGAGAAGCGTGTCGATTTCTGAAGTGAGGGTGTCTGAAGGTCTTGTTGCGAATTCCCAGGGAGGGGAAGTTCGAAGGAGAGGATTGTTTATGAATGAGGGACGAAAGCCATGAGAGATTATGGATAGAACTGTGGTGTCGGATGTGATACCTTCCCAGGCTTGACTGAAAAATCGGAGACGACCACCTACAGGTCTGTGGTGGATATAGCCATTGGCGTCGATGGGATTTGTTTCTGGAAGATGCGGAGTATCTCCTGCGATTGTCAGGTGTGGAGCTGCGTTGTATCCTTTTGTTGGTTTGGTTGCTTCTGCGAAAGGATTGGTTGTTGTCACGAAAGGAGTGTGAGTTGTCGTGGGAGGGTTTGGACTGAGTTGTGACAGACTGTTTTGAAGGAAGGGCAGCTGTGTTCAGGTTGTGTTGAGCTTTCCGAAAGGGGTGGCTAGAAGCTGGTTTAGGTATAGGTTTTCGTGAAATGTCCAGATGAGGTGCCAGAGATGGGACTAATCCTCTGAAGAGTGTGTCGGTTTCGTGAAGAGGAAGGTTGCGAAGGGCTTGCTTGGTTGAGGTGTTTAAGTTGGTTGTGGTGCTAAGAGCGATGTCCCGTAGAAGTAAGGTAGAGTTGAACAGAGCCCTGGTGAACCAGTTGAAACTGTGAAAGGTGGCGAAGGACATTTTCTTGAACAATTCAGAGATCAGTAGATGAAGATGTTTGATGTCACGTTTGCTGGATTCAACTGCGAGTCTCTCGCATAGAGCGTTAATGGCAGTGGCAAGGACGTCAGCTTGAGAGGCGGCACGGAGGCCAAGGCGAAGGATTCTGTCGTTTTCTTTGAGAACAGCAGTAGGAACTTCGGCTCGTTTTGGGATGAACATGGCGGTTCCGAAATCCATTTTTGCTTCAGTTGCAAGGAATTCCGATTGATGATAGGTTTCAAACTGTCTTGGGTTTGCAGCGCCGTCGCCAGAGGATTGGGAAAACCATGATTCACGGCCGGGGCGGGGAGGTGGCGGCTCTTTGTCTAATTGCAAGGGTTCTCCTTTGCCTAGTAAGGATCCGCCGGTCCTGAGTAAGGTGGTGAGAATCGTGGTGGATTGGCCGATTCGGGCACGTTGCTTGTTGTTTCTTTACCTTAGTCCAAAGCCAAAGCCTGTTGTTAGTCCACGGTTTACCCTAGAAGTCGGGGTCGGGTCGGGCTTGTAGAGGTAGTTGTCTGGGATGATGGCTTCCACAGCTTTGAGAAGGTCAAAAATCGGGATGGTTGAGGAATCTCTGCCTCCTTGAAAGGAGTCATCATATGGGTCGAGTGGTTGACGCTCGAAATTTACTTGTGGTTGATTGCGGTGGTGTGTGGCGAGTACAGCTGCTGAATCAAGACCGTCATCAGGGCGCAGGACAGCATTGAGCAGGGTCTGAAGGTTGAGTGAAGAGGAAGTGCGTCTTCTCTTACTTGATAAAGGTGAAGTAGGGGTGGTTGATTTCTGCTTGTGAGAGTCATTGTCAGAGGATGCAATCCAGTCGCGTACATAAGAAGCTTTATGCGTGGAGGGGGCAGGGTTGGATCCAGTCTTGTATGAAAATTCCTTTTTGGCACGGTGTAAAAGTCGATGGATTTCATCAGGGGAAAGTACATCTTGGTGATGACTAGGTTGACGTGAGGCAGCAGATGAGAGGTCCAAGGGTCTGTGATCATGTAGTGAAGGTTCAGGGGTTCAATGATGACTGTAGACGTTGGCCACATGGAACGGGTGAAGCTGTAGAGATGAGTGGAACAGCAGACGTTGATGGTTGTGTGGGCGATGGTAAGACAACGATGCTGGGGTCTACAGGGACAGGGGTAGCCGGCGGCGATGAAAAAGGTCTACCAGGAGGGTCCATTACGTTCGGCGAAAGTTCAGTGAAGGTTGCACGTTCGGCGAAGGCTTGCTGCTTTCAGTGAGAGTAGTGTGTTCGGCGAAAGCTGTGCATACGTTCGGCGAAGGCTTGATGCGTTCGGCGAAGGTTGTGTGTTCGGCGAAGGCATGCTGCGTTCGGCGAAGGCTGTGCGTACAGTGAAGGCTTGTTTACGTTCGGCGAAAGCTTGCTTGCGTTCGGCGAAGGATGAGCGTTCGGCGAAGGCTTGCTACGTTCGTCGAAAGCTTGCTTGTGTTCGACGAAGGCTGAGCGTTCGGCGAAGGCTTGCTACGTTTGGCGAAAGCTTGCTTGCGTTCGGCGAAGGTTGAGCGTTCGGCGAAGGCTTGCTACGTTCGGCGAAAGCATGTGAAGGTCCTCTTCCCTTGAACTTGCGGTGACGGTTGTGGGGAAGGTCTTCTTTGCTTGGTTGTTTAGCAAACTTGGAGACTTTCGGCGAACATCGGGCACTTTCGGTGGGCTGATGCAGCTGGAGAGGCGATCCGTCTTCGACAAGAGCTTGAGGAAAGTGATGGCCGACCGTCGCGCCGGTCACGTTTTATAGGAGGGCTGCGCATTGACGCATGCACAGTGGGGTTGCGCACTGGTCGTATCTGGAGAGCGAAAAAACCTCAAGCAACTAAAGAGCACTCAGGAACTGAATGCAATTAAATTTACAGGTAGTAGAAATTTTCTACTGACGACTAGAAAGAAAATTTCTTCAAAAAAAATACCCTCTGAAATAAAGCTCAACTCTAGTGAGCCGTGAGAACAGCCAGATGTGACGTCACAGGAAGTGAGGTTCACAGGAACAGGAAATGACGACACAGGAAGTAGGACTAGCAGGAACCGGAAGTGAGGTTCACAGGAACCGGATGTGACGTCAGAGGTCAATGAACTATCAGAGGATTATCTTTATCTTATCTCTTCATCGGGTTAGTGCGATAGTACGGTCCAAAGTATCAAAAGGCGGTATATGGGTACCCTTCTCTCTAACAGCACCATCGAGAAGTTAGCTCAAAATAAATGGCTTTATAACCTAACTGGGCACGAAATTGATCCGCCCCCCCATCTCTGGACCCTAAGTTTGCACCTACACCTAATATTAAAACTTTAATTCCTCATTTTATTGCTAAACTGGAAGCAGGCACTATCAGGTGCCCCCACAGGTACGAAATCCGTTCACATGCTCTGCAATCACTTACGGCAACCTTGAAAATTAACAGGTGCAATAACTTCACACTTGCTCAAGTATCACAAATCCGGCAATTTATTAAAAAAAAACGGATATCCGCATTTTGCAGTCTGATAAGAGTAACTCCACAGCCATCTGCCTTGAAAATGACATTCATGAAAAAATCCTACAGGAATTAAACAACACTGATCTCTATAGCAAACCAGATCACAACCATACCTCTAAATTTTCAGCCCTCATTAAAAAATCATTAGCCTTCAAAAACCTTATTAAACTTGGGAAACTGGCCACAACCGTCCTTGACAAATATAAGCTTGAGCACCACCTACCCCCTTTTGTGTTTCCAAAAATCAAAACCCACAAAGATAATCACCCTTTACGGTTAATAGCTAGCGGCAAAAATTCCCGGAATTTGGCACTAGTCAAAATAGTGGCCCCCAACACTTAAACTTTTAGCTGTAGGACAACATACTATCCCTAACTCGTTAGCTGTTATTAAGGATCTTACAGGCACTCTTGTCTGCTGGCTATAGCTGGACATCTTTTGACGTGAAAGCAATGTTTCCCTCCTTGGATCGTGAACTTATTCTCAATACTTTAAAGAAAAAATTCCAACACGACTCCACTCCACTTGACAAATTAACTTGGGACATTCCCATCTTTCTTGAGGTGGTTGAGCTTATTTTTGATATGACTTTCCTGCAGTACACTGGGGATTTTTTTTTCTCCAGTATAATGGCGTTCCTATGGGTTGTCCTATCTCTACCTTCTTGTGCGATGTTGTTATGAATGAGGTTGATAACTTACTAGTCAGCCAGTTTACTCAGTTTACTCAAATTGCTTACTATAAAAGATTCATTGATGACTCCTTAGCACTGTTTCCAACCGACATTCGTAACGACATTTTTAAATTTTTAAATAGCTATCATCGTTCCCTACAGTTTACAATGGAGGCACCTGACAATAATAAAATTGCTCTTTTTGAGATTAAATCTTTACGAATATTCACAATAGAGTTGAAACTGTCCATTTTCGTATGCCAACCCAAACAACCAAAACTAATAACTTTCAATCATACACAGACCCAATTTATGTAGTAGCTGGGCTAAAAAACGAGCTGCACCGAATTTACACCCATTCCACCAATAAGCTTGTTTTGTTTGAAGAATTCAAATACATCTTCCATAATGGGTTTGCAATGGGTTTGCAATGGGTTTCCGTTACCCACTATCAGTAAATATAATAACTTTAATTGGCTCTCCACCTCTCGTAAACAACAACATAAAACAGGATTTCTTGTTGCACCTTACATAAGAGGAGTTACTGAACCACTTTGCAAGAAGTTGTACACTGATAATGTGCGCTTGTAGTAAAAGTGGCGGCGCTCTTCACAGCCAACTTCAGCCTCCCCCTCTCCCCCTCCCAATACCAGTACTACTATATTTCTGCCAGATTTACAAAAGACACCATTTATAGCATACCATGTGCCCATTCTGGATGCACAGCCACCTATGTAGGCCGAAGTAAACAGGAAATATGTAAACGACTTAGTTCCTACAAATCAAACTTTAAAGTAAGAAAACTCACTGGTTCAACACTTTCAAAACAGGACATGAACCCGAAATTTCGCAAACAAAAATTTTATTTCAACTTCCTCACACCAAAACACGCCAAAATTTGGAAACACTTTGTATTCATTTAACCAAACCACCTGTTCATAATCACTTAATACCTACAGTCAATCACCTACAAGACTACATTAAGTTATGCAATGACGCTGGCATCAGCACATTTCCACCAATCAAAATCCAGGGACTTAATATTTAAATCATAGCCGACCGAACTCTCTCTCATTCGACCAGCAGACTTGGGTGAGTTAGGTGTGACTGTTGGCACATTCTTTTGAATTGTGCTGACTTTTTATTTTATTTGGTTTTAGTTTTTAGCATGGAATCTTGCATCCGTATGACTTGTAAGTTTTATTTCCATGGCCGTTCTCTGCTGTTATTTTATAAATTTTATTTTTATTTTTAAGTTGTTTGACATGTTTTAAACCATTCACCTGAAAACGGTTCCGACCTTGGAACCGAAACGTCGTGATTTCGTTGTTTCACCAGCACTTGATAGCTACTCTGTATGTGTTTTTAATAACTAAAGTGCTTTTTTAACTTTCTGCTTTATCTTTTAATGTTGTTGCTCCATTAGTTTTCATCAGTTTTTTGCTATGCTATTAAAACGGATATAAGAAAAAGAAAGCTACGGTATAGAAAATCCGACGGGAAAAAAAGCTGCCAGATTTTAACGTGGCAGTGATTCCGGACTTTGTCGTCTTTTGAACCGAATGGCTTTTTGCAGTAGATGCAGTCTACAGCGGGGTTAAAATCAGCGTCTTGGACCGGAGTGAGGCATAGTGGTTGGACTCTTTTTAATGTTTCGTCGTACTCGCGCGCTTCAGTCACCAACTGATCGAGGAATTGTTCAATGGCATCCTCTCCCAGTAAATAAGCAGCTTTTTTAAAGTTTCCAGACCCCACCACGACGTAGCCGATGCAAGGTTGATGGTGGTAGATTTTCTTCCCGGAGCTGTTCGAGGAAGGAACGGGTTTCAGAAGGCACTCGAAATCGGCGTATATGATTTTGGGGTGAATATTTCTATTGAAAGCTTCAAACTTCAAAATGTTTTCGCCCAGTTTAAGGAATTTGAGTGCTTGAGGTGACGGATTGGTTCTTCTACAGTCCAGTTTGTGTTTGTCTCTCAGCAATGCTTTTCTATAAGCGGCGAAACAATTTCGACAGTAATATTTCGGGTTGCTTCCCGATCCCTGGTGTTGGAGAAATTGGTCACAATCCACGATGGCGCAGTAGTGAAAATTTGTGGACTCATCAGCAATTGAAAGAAGATATACGGGTTGGCCTTTAAAATTCGTGCTCATACGAAGGGGATGCAAGCCGTTCGCTTTGGTATAAGGAATCACATTGATCGATAAATCTTTGTTGGCCATCTCGAATGCGTCAATGTGATCCAGCCGCATTGGAAAATCCAGCATCGAACAATCTGCCATTCTCACATATACTTCTTATTCTTTCGGATACTTCTTAATTTGTGTTTGGCAGCCAGAATTGAATACAAGAAGCATTTCTGGTCTTTGAAATTTTGAACATTGACTACACACTTCCACTTCTTTTTTAATTTTGCTGGCATAGGGATGTAAGAGCCCGGTCTGAGCAGGTCGATTTTTGCTACTCGGATTGTAAGTTCGTAGGAGCGATTTATCACCCAACCACTCCCTCTTTCGGCGAATTCGTCGATGGAACGTTGGATTTTAGCATAAGCTGCGTCCAGTAACTTGGGAATATCTAATGGATTATAGATTGGGGAGTAGCGGGACTGAAATCCAGTTGGCATTTCTTAGCCATTTCGAACGAAACACACTCCTAAACCAATTTGAGCTCTGCAAGTCACCAATTGCCGGAGACAATCGTACAGTACCTTCGCATTAACATTAAAAGGTAACGGGTCTACAGCTTGCACAGCTTTCGCTCGGGTGGGTGTTTCTGTGTTTCCTGTGTTCCTGTGTTTCTCTACGAGGTCTACGAGGTTTCTCTATTAATCTTTCTCGGGTAGGATACGTTTGAGTGCAGTAAACCCAGGTAAAGTTTGTTTTTTCCATCGCTCCAACTGAATGATTCTGTTTAATAATATAAATGACATGAACAGTAATAATTTCAATGTACTGGTCTCAGTTTAATAATGCAAATAAAAAGAGGAAAAATTTGGTATTTTTGTTGTTATTTTCCTAGAACAACTGGTTTTTCATCAAGCCAACTGTCGAAGCGCTCGTCGCAACTCTTCAGACAAGATAACGAGTTTTTCCTCCCACTTTTTTAGTCTTCAGAATCTCTTCGACTAAAAACAGATCCAGCACGTTAGTTTACTGCAACTCTTGCTCGTAAAAAATGCCTTCGATTTTACTACCCAGTTGGTCGACCAAACTGTAGCAAGTCTGTCGAGTTTTTCTGACCTCACTCACCACGAACAGTTCATTGGTAAAGTTTTGCAAATATCCCTTATCGAATACAGATTTTGCTGTTGTCACTCTTACTAAATCCCCGACTTTGAAACTATTCTTCTTCTTTTTGGATAGGCTCTTTTTCAGCAATATGTTTCTGATCTCCGGTTCATCGCATTTAGTTACTTCGGATGGTTTCATTTTAATGGTAGAATGAACTCTGTTGTTGTAATCTTTGACAATTTTATCTATAATGTCTATCCACTTGTGGTTACCTCACAGAGTGAACCGTTTCCACATGTTCGACTTCAATGTGCGATTTAGGCGTTCTACTACGCTCGCCTTGAGTTCTGACTTGGTCGAAAAGTGGTTTATTTTGTGGCGTTTCATTAGTGCTGCGAAATCTTTATTATAGTATTCCTTGCCTTCATCGATTTGTAGATTTTTAATGGGATTAGACATCGTGTTTAATATCTCGTTAAAAGCGCCAGTGACATCCACGGCATTCTTCGATTTCACAGGGACGGCCCAAGCGTATTTAGAGAATACATCGATGGCAGTCAGCAAATATTTGTAATTTTCGTTTTGTTCCGCATAAGGTATCGTCTCCACCTTTTGCGGAAATAGCTAAGGGGAAAGCCTCAAACCAAAGTGGGTGGCCCTAACGAAGTTGGTAAATAAGGGTCGATGCGAATGAATTTGCTTATACCAATCTATCGCGCATTAGTCCCTGACGGAACCTCTTTACCACTCCTCGAGACCGCCATTCCCTGAGGGATGCCTTCCAATGAATACCTTGTAACAGATATCCACCACGGGGTTTTTAGGCCAAAGCAATCCCTCTGGGTTCCTAAATTACCTAAAATGGGTTAGTTTAGGTTTAAACTAACTTAAGAACGACTTAAAGACTAGAAGTGTTGCTTAACTTATCATAGTTACCATAGGATGAACTGAATTTAACTCAGAACATGACTAAAGGCTTAAGAAGTCGTGTTCTAAATTCAAGAAGAGAAAAGGCCTAAAGGGCCTTAAGCCTAAAGAAAAGGCTTAGAAGGTTCCCAATTATTCGAACATGATTAAGCAGGCAGAGAAGGAGCTGTTGTCAATTCAGCTGCTGAGTCCAGACTGAGTAATTTATTACGAACGAAGCACAAGAAAAAAAGGCCCAAAACCAAGGGCGCATGCGTGACAGAGCACGTGCCTCGAGCCTAAAGTGAAGGCGATTGGTTTACAGTCATTTGATCTTTTACATGAGAGCACGAGGCCAAGATTACATGAATAATACCAACAATAAGAAAAACACTAGAAATGCAAATTACATGCAACAAATTGAACTCCTCTCCTCTACAATGGCGTCAAGTGCATCTTAATTAGCAAATCCGACATACTAAACAAAAGGGTAACTGCAAGATTCGCAACATATTCCGCCCCAACCGAAGATCTTCACCGATTCTTGTGAATCTTGCTAATGCGCAGAGAATCTTCAGATCAAGACGAAGGGAACTTCGAACATCTTAAAGAATCTTCACCTTGATTCTAGAATCCAACTTCTTGAATGATGGTAAGGAAAATAATCTGATGTTTGGGAGTGCTTGGAATTGCAGCCCGGCCAAGACTTCACCAGGCTTTGAAATGACACCAGGCTTTGAAATGACATGTAGAATCAATGTCAGAAACCCCTTCAATTTAGACTGGTAGAAAGGCACTGTGAAGCATAGCCCTTCACCAGCTTAAGGCGTCCGCGGGTGCTCCACGCCTTTCAGCCACCGGACTTCACCGGAGAGGACGAGCCGTTGCCTGCCAAGTCCGAACCTCAACTGCATAGGACGGTGCTTGACAGATCCGAAGAATTTTGAAGGAGTTTAAAAGGTAATGAGCGTAGACAACTAATAAATGTGCTTCCTTGGAAACTCAAACTCAAAGCTAACTCAAAGCTTGTAACTTGTACCTACAAGAATGTTCTTCATTGAGGTGAAGTGTGTTTAAGTGTTTGATTAGTTTAGAAGACTACTTTCTAAGACTTAAGTAGCAACTAACAAACCAATGTGTGTATCCTGCACCCTAAACTATCTCCAAAGGGCAGACTCGCTGAACAGCTCTTCTTATGAAGTTACCATTGTTAGTTTGAAGCATAACTGACCGCACCTTGCCATCTCTTCCTTCGGTGACCTCCGAAATTCGAGCCATTTTCCACTGCCCTCGAGGAAGACGTTCATCCTTTACTAACACAACGTCATTAATTTTTAATGGAACTTCATTTCCAGGAACGTTCAGAGAATGAGCTGATCTTGACTTGATCTTGATCTTGAGAAGATATTCTTGACTCCATTTTTGCCAGAATCTGTCCATCACACGTCTTCTAAATTTCCATCTTCGTAGAAGAGAATCTTTAGTAGGTACAGCTAAGATGCTTGGGAGAAGATCAGATAAATTACTTCCAATTCTTCCTATCAAGAAATGAGACGGAGTAATGTATTCTGAATCTTGAGAATCTTCTGACATGTTCACCAAAGGTCTGTTGTTTATTACTGCTTCCACCTCCGTCAAAAGTGTCCTGAACTCTTCGGAATCAAGTAAAGCGTTTCCTAAAGTTCTCCTCAAGTGTCTTTTCACCGATCCCACCATCCGCTCATAGAATCCTCCCCACCACGCAGCTTGAGGAGCTATGAACCTCCATTCGATTCCTTCACGTGCAGCTTGATTCTGAACATCAGACTTTGATAATATTTCCCATGCTTGTTGAAATGTTTTCGCATTATCGCTATAGATAATCTTGCAGATTCCTCGTCTTGCAATGAATCTTCTGAAGGCTAACAAGAATGGCTTAATCCCTTGTGACGATACAAGTTCTAAATGAATCGCTCTTGTGACCGCACAAGTGAACAAACATATGTAACCTTTAACGTTTTCTTGAAAACCTTTAATCCACACAGGACCTGCAAAGTCCAACCCAGATACCTGAAACGGTAAGGATTGTTGAACCCTCGCCGCAGGCAGAGGAGCTTCTATCACAGATGGAGGTTTAGCATTCCATTTTCTACAAGACAGACATCCATGAATGGCTCTCCGTACAGACTGACGGCCACGAAGTATCCATGCCGTATTTCGAACTTTAATTAAAGTTTCTTGCACCCCACCATGCAATGTACGAACGTGTCTTTCACGAATGAAAAGATCCACCAGTTTGTGAGAAGGTAAGAGAATCGGGTGAGCCTGGGCTTCATTTAATTGTGCAAAACGCAAACGTCCACCAATTCGTATTAAATTGTCCGAATCTAAGTAGGGATTGAACTGCAAAACTTTGGACTTTGAGTCAATGTTCCTTCCCTCGTAAAGATTACGATGCTCTTCAATGAAGGATTCTTTCTGAATAACTAGAAACCAATATGTTTCAGCAGCTTGAATTTCCTTTGATAAGAATTCTTGAAACAAAGCACTTGACTTTCTTACATTGTTCACGAAACGGAAGACCCAACAAGTAACACGAATAAGTTTGGCCCACGTTCCAAACCGTCCATAATCCATTATGGAATGGCATGCTATTGAAACATTGACGACAATTGGTGCTTCTTCGGCTTGAAGTAAATTGTTGACCTCATCTTCATTTCTATTATCTGGAAATTGTGGCCATTCTTCCATCTTCAAGGATAACCATTCAGGCCCGTACCACCATACAACATTCTTGTTTAATTTCTCCAAAGATTGTCCTCTTGAAATTAAATCTGCAGGATTAGCTTTGCTGGAACAATAATGCCAACTTTTCAGACTTGACAGTTCCTGAATTTCTTGGACTCTTCTGGCAACAAACAGCTTCCATCGAGAGGGTGTTCCTTTAATCCATTCTAAAGCTACCCTAGAATCGGACCATATCCAGGTTGAGACATCCGGTTTGTTCCAAGCTTTCTTAATGTGGAATGACAGACGAACTCCAACCAAGCAAGCTAATAACTCCAGACGAGGGATGCTCATTAACTCTAGGGGCGCCACTCTTGACTTGGACGTGATTATTTTCACGGAAAAGTTACCATCTTCTTGATGCACACGCAAATAGGCCACAGCTCCATATGCTTTGGGTGAAGCATCACAATAAATGAAGTTGTAAATCTTCAGAATTGTCAAGTGTACCATACCACCTTGGAATTCGTACTTGTTCTAAATTTTTCAAGTCTTCTTTCCACTGTACCCAAGAAGTCAGCAAGGGAGGAGTTATCTCTTCATCCCACTTGATTTTCAACCGCCATAAGTCTTGCAGGAGAATCTTGATAGTGACTGTCTTGGGGGAAACGAAACCCAAAGGATCAAACACTCGTGCGAGAATTTCTAATATGGCTCGCTTCGATGCTCCGCTGTGTTCAGTTGCTTTGAGTACAGAAGAAGTTTTCAGAAACAATACATCTGTAATTGGGTCCCACATAAGTCCAAGAACTTCAAGTAGTTCTATTGGGTCCTCTA
This sequence comes from Lithobius niger, assembly GCA_023313725.1. Lineage (NCBI taxonomy): Eukaryota > Metazoa > Arthropoda > Chilopoda > Lithobiomorpha > Lithobiidae > Lithobius > Lithobius niger. The sequence continues at coordinate 2,184 of JAHWFP010209019.1, read as the reverse complement.
AAGATACGACACCATCCTCCTGCCATTGTTGACGCAATTTTTCATCATTAGTGGCCCATTTTTTCAGCAACATTCCTCCCTTTTCCATCAAGGAGTTAGCTTCTCTCGAGATTGCTAATGAACGCTCAGAAGTGCTACTTCCGGCTAGAAAATCGTCGACATATGTATTCTGATCAATCAGTCTTCTAATTTCCTCATTGGAGTCCGGATGAGACTGGACATGAAAACGTATGGCGGCTGCCAACAGGAATGGGCTTGATTTCATTCCAAATAACACAC